>JANTPZ010090140.1:0-26291 GCA_025593235.1 Vachellia pachyceras | reverse complement strand
GGGGGGGGGGGGGGGGGGGGGGGAAGACAATTGCCTCATCCTTCGTCAACAAAACGCAGAGAGAGGATACAATCCGGTTGAAAACTTCTGATGGATCAATAGAAGTATCCTGAATAGACAAACATACAGGAAAACAGATCTTTGGTCTCAGGATTTCAGGTTTTCTCTTCTGCAATTATAAAAAGCATGAAATAAAGAGAGACAGAAACGTATAAGCATGGTAATAAATAGGAGCCAATGAACTTACATTCCTCAATATGGCTATGACATCCTCAAGAGAAGACAAAGCTCTGTAAGATAATTCTTTATCTTCAGAAGATGTACATGAAGCTGCAGGCTTTGGAAGTGAGAGAGAAATGGTAAAGAGTTGATCAAGAATCTGGAAATAAAAAAATATAAATATTAAATAATGAGACAGAATATATCATAGAAGTCAGAGCAGTGTGCAAGCATTTATTTTAAAATAATAATATTTTACACTGTATAAGCACTTCAGGAGAGATTGCAATTTATTTATGCCACATAAAAGATGTCTCAATTACTCACTTGAGCAGATATCTTTCTAACTTCAGGATTTGTATCTAGACAACGTGGAAGATACATTATTACCCTATCTCCCAAACACAAAGCTTCACGACTTGGCAATACAAATGCAGCTGGCAGTTGAACAATAATGAAAATAAAATATTAATACATACTAGTAATGTAAATAAATAATTAGCTATGGAACATATTTACATGGTAGCTTTAAAAAATTCCCATATAGAGTTCGATCAGTTTGCTTGGCATGAACGCAAATTGCATGGCAGCCCAGGGCACAATACCCACTAACACAAACCATCTGAAACTTGAGAAGCATCTCGTGGACAGCAAGACAGCCTCTTTTTCTCTGATACTCCATGGATGAAGAAACAAATTGATCAATTTGCCTCAAGATATAAAGTAACAGCTCCGCCCGGCTTCTTCCATCCTCTCCACTAATTTTTATATTACCATTAATTAGTAAAAGTTAAAAGAAAACCTTTAGTCACACAAAGGCAGATCTAGTACAGAAATTCCAATATCTAAAAGGATAGTTGCATGACCAAATCTGAGAAAAAAGCAACAACATAGTAATATCCAAAAAGGAAATGTGAGACTAAGGAAAAATTGAGACTTCAGTAGGATTGTACCACCTTCATATTTAAATTACCTATTGAGAAGGATTGCACATAAGAGAGTGATCAGGTTGTTTATAAGAAGACTAACAACTTCCACCGGCTCATTTGGTATAGCGAAGAACCCTAATGTGGCCTGTCACATTCACCAGGGAAACACAGAAAGCTGAAATACTGTCACTGATACTTTTGGAAAATTAAATGGAATTCATACCTTCATTACACGGTTTCTAGTTTCAACTGTCAGTTTTGGTTCCACTGAGACCAATGTAGTGCAGGCGCTTATAGCAAGTGCCTGCATAATATCAAAGAAATAATAAACTCAGACTCCTCAGACTAAGGCATAATCATGTGACATCTTTTAGCTTACCTGAGTATGCAAGACCTCACAGTAATCAACATAGCCATCACAGTCATCTCGGCTCATTAAGGTCAATATATAATCAAGCAGTTGATCCCTTCGTTTCAATGGGAATGATGCACCACTTTCAGAAGCCTTTATGACAGCATTACCTGAGTTAATATTTAAGAATGAGAAGAAAAACTTGTTGATGGGTAGAGCTTGTGTAGCAATCTTAGGGCTTTATTGATTCCATTTGCAGTTACTAGCGTAGCAAAAAATATATTTGGCCAAAGAAAAAGAATCCATCAGCTAGTCTTCAATTTTTCTAGCTCATCATTTTTCAGTCAGCAGTGTGACTGACAGCATGCTCTATCATGGTATATCCTACAATCCAATTCATTAGTGGCACAGCTTTTTGTCTAATCGTGTTTCTTTTCCCTTTCTTATTTTTCTTTTTGTTTCTTTTTATTTCTTCGAACAATTAATAACAACAACATTAGAAATCCAAGACTCACTCAAAGGTCAATCTGTACACAGCTTAAATAGTTCAGAAGATTATACAAAGGTTCACAGACCACACAAAGCATTCCCTCCTGCAGTACAATAATTTCATACAAAGGTTCACAGGCCATATAATAATTTATGGGACATTAATGCTTACATATTTTCCTGATTATGACCACTAACTATTCATTTCTAAGTATTTATGATGTAGAACTCTTGGTTCATTAGGATATTAGGTGTAAGACTGAGTTTGTCCTACAGTTTCAGAACAACTTTGGTATTAGATGCTGGGTGTTTTACGAGTTACCAATGCAATAACTTAAAGATGAAACATGATACTAAAATGAATTCCAAACCAGAGGCACTCGACTACTCAAGTGCAAAGAAGGCAAACTAAAAGCTCAGGGTAATTTACCTATATTAATATCTCTAACATGAAACAGTAAGAATAGAATAAAGAAAAAAATAACAATGGTGATAAATAATAATATGGCTTTGAAGAGATAATTACAAACCTAATAAATCAATTGCTTTGATGACAGCCTTTCTTGCTTTTGGGTGACACACATTAAGAAGCCGTGAAAGCATGTTTGTCCCCTGCAAGAACAAACAGGTGCAGTAAACAAGTAATGTGGTGCAAATCAACATTACGTAGCTGTAAACATTAGTTTCTGGCAAAATAAAAAAGAAAGAAACTGTAAACATTAATGGATTCAATAAAAAAATTAAATACAAATAACTTAAGGAACCTCATTTTTTCATTAAAGTGTAATACATCCAGTGAATGTAATGATGCAAATGATCAATAACTTTTTAAGGTACAAATATGAGTCAAAACATCAATTGCTCGCATTATTTAGAAAATTAGAACAATGTTTCAGTTGTTATAAAGTATGGCTCAGATTAATTATCACTATATTGTTGTTGTCCTGGACAAAATCACAAGAAATTTAAACGAGAAAACAGAAAAAGGGAGACATTTTTGGTATATCACATATGCAAACAAGAAAGACAGACCCTTATTCAATCACTAAGTAATATGAAGTGAGGACCTACAACAAGGGCATTTATTCTGGCTTCGATAACTGTTGATGGGGCATACTTTGCAGCATAACCGTACATTAAAGCCAAAGCAGCATGAATATTGTCAGACTCTTCTGTGCGAAAACTATCAGAGAAGAATGACATAATCCTGCAACAGATGATAAATACAAACAGTTCCAACAAATGCGTAAAAGAAATAAGCTAAAGAGAAGAGAAGAGAAGAGAAGTGATGAGAACATGTCAATGACATGTAATGTTATGACTGTTTCATCTTGAAGCATGCACTCTCTGTTGAGAAAATGAATGCAAAAGTGAGGAAGAAAAGGAAGAACCAAACGAAATACATTTTAACTAAAAGACTCAACTAAGATGTATATAACACCAACCCCACGACCTCAATCTAAACTAATACCATAACCACATGATGACACAAGAACTTTACTTTGAGTGAAATACAAGTAACTATTTCCTTAACCTATGAACTTCTTAAATCCTTGGTATCTCTAAACATGGTAACGCCTTACTTAACTTATAAAGTTAACGAATTCCAATATCTTGTTGGCACTTCCAATCCTAATAAAAATACTTCATTTGTCTGTCATATAGGAGATTTATTTTGCCTTGAATCTCATGATGATCCTTCTATTTCATGTTACAAGTAATCAAAATTGAAACTTTAATGAATTCATGTCTTCATGTGCTAATGGAATAAATTTATTTATTGATAAAAGAGATGTATTATGAGAGAAGGTAGATAATATGAGGAGAATTTGGCATCCTCCTACAAAAGCTAAATTCAGAAACAGATGACAAAATGCACAGCAATTTTTTTGTCTGCGATGGTGAGCTAGAAAAGAAATGTTATAAACTAAATCCTTCAAGCCAGGCATCAACCTCTGGAATATGCTTTGTCCAACATTATCCAGAATATCCTTAAGCTTCTCCAACACCGTATCCAAGTGGGATGCAGCAACCTAAAGCCAGCAGAAACTAAGTAAAATATAAAGGCAACAAAAATCTGAAAAATCATCTAAAAAGATAAACATACTAAGTACCAATCCCATTGCTTTTGCCAATCCAAGCCTATTTGTTGGAATTGCAATGTTTGCTTGCTTATACATCCAATCTATTTTATTGTAGACATAAGCTCTGTCAGTAACCTTTTGAAGCAGCATCCCCAAGCAACTGTATTAAAGAACAATATCATTTTTTCATCACCTCCTTCTAGCAAACCTTTAATTCAGTATTACAACAGCAGTAACTTTTCCATACTATGTTTTTACATATTCAACTTTTGCAGAAATCAAAATCTGAAACAAGGTAGAAGACAATATCTAGTATGCCAAGCTTTTACTAGATCTAATTAAGCATTCTTGAGGGTACAGCATTGATACCGGTGAAGAAGCGCAGCATGTTCATCATCAGGTGTATAGAGCTCATAATGCTTGGTAAAAACATTTCCAAGAGACATTATCCAATCTGCATCTCGAATCACATCCAAAGAGTCTGCAAGAAACTGTAAAAGAAAACAAATATGAAAATTATAAATATACCTGGCATCTCAGAAGGGATTAACTATCACATCCCACGTAAAATCCAAAATTTGAATTTTTATACTATCAAGTTTTCATAACAACAATAAATATAGTCATCTATCAATATACCAACTTTAAAAAGTGCATCAATGTAAGAAATATATTTGACAATTTCAACACACTATTGGTTGCTTACATTGACCTGATGAAACATAATCTGAATTGCAAAACATTCTAAAGAATCCCATTAACCTGAACAAAACATCCCATGTACTAAACAGAAAGTTTGACTAAAATGTAATATCTATCTAAAGATTAAAACAATAATAAGAGAAAACAGGATGTTTCAGAAGTTAATCACACTCACATTAATTATCATCTCATCCCAAGTGTCTTGATAAGATGGATCCTGTTTCAAGTCCTCAGTATCGCTGACATATGACTTCATCTTTGGAATCTAGAGCTTGCCAAGCACACAAATTAATAACAATCGGATATGCGATCAGCATCTCAAACTTGTGAGCAACACAAGAAAGCAGATCATGACAACTAATAACTTGTGAAGCCTTTCGCTTATTTATTAATAAAATATACAGGTAGCTGGTGAAATAAATTGAGAACTAATAACGGGGTTTTAGAGCTGATAAACTGTCTGTCCTAATTAAGTGTTTTAAAAGATAATGCAAACTAATAAAAATGCAATCAATTTATTATACAACAGTAGAATGGGTGAGAAAAATACTATTTATTGATGTGATTGTTGAAGTGCATGAGGTTGCAACTAGTATTCATAGTTTCAATATTTACATCAACTACAAGCAAGAGAACTTAAGATTATTACCTTACCTTGCCACCTTATCAACTATTAAAAAATTTCAGTGCTACAGAACTTAAGACTTTAATGTAATTGAAATTGAATCACTAGCCCAAAACAATTACCTCATCTTGCCAAAACAAAATGATATTTTTTGGAAATAAAGGTGCCAGAAGAGAAAGAACCTGCAAAAAGAAAATATTTCTTTGAAAATAACTACTAAAAGATGAGACTAGACTTCTGAGAAAAATTCATCTCAAGTTATCAAGAAAAATGTTCAAAAGAAGGGCAAAAGTGCCTTCAAATTGAAGTACAATCTGTAAACTAACGACTGTACAAAATAAGACCACTATAATGAAGCCATAAATGTTATCCCTTATCCTTAGAACATGTTGTCTCAAAAACATGCATGCATGATATGAACGAAGAAAAATTGTAGAGACAGGTGACAACATTTGTGTCCTAACTGAAAGCAAGAATTGTTCTGTAGATATATACATCAAACCTATAGCTACATACCAAACAATAATTTAGTACAAAAAAGTGCACAATATTCAAGGATTAGATATTCTCACTGTCAAGATATGGGTAGCCAGCTGATCCCTAGCCAAAGGATCGTGCAAAAGCACAACCAAACGAGCAAAAAGGTCCTATACACAAATCCATCATAAATTATAAAATTAGGATTGATGTGCAAAATAAAATGATCTTATAGTTAAAAAAAGGCTATCATCTAAGGATCATACCTCAACAGTTGGTACATCAACACGGGTTTTACACAGACTCAGCATACCATTTCCATAAGATCGATGCCGCCACAGTTCTGCAATGCATCTGCAAACCTATAAAAGTAGCAATGATATGCAAGGAAAAATTCTGCACGTATAGAACTTCATTTTCACAGCATATACATGTAAATGCCCAGACATTTTGTAACAGAAAGGACATCTTCAAGCAAAAACAGATACCAAAGCTGTATGCATGATAAAAATTAATCAAGCATCCGATAATCAGATTGAACTATCCTATGATAAGTTGAGACAGGAGTATCAAACTCTTACCACAGCAACTGCACCGGTGTATGCCCGTGGGATGATCATCTTCAACAGAAAAGGCCAAAGAATGTTCTGAAAAAACATTCAACAATGGTTTTCAGGTGAAATTAGTAGATAAGATATTACTAGAATCAACAGGTTCCAAGAAACGAAAGAAATCACTGCCATAAATTTGATTGATAAGGAGAGGCTTTGATTTACCTCCATTTCAGGAATTGTTATAGTTACTAAAAGGAGACCTTTCTCACAAATTGCTCTTAACTCTTCCAGTGTAACTGCACCGATTTTCATCTGAGAAGAAAAGAAGGGTAAGGAATCTGACGGGCCCAAAATTAAGGGTCTATTTTAGAAAGTTTAGGCAGATGGATGAAGAACAGAGGAGTAATCAGAAAATCGATATGTAACTCTTTTTTGGCAGTTTCAGGTATTTTGGGAGAGTGGAGGTGATTTTAGGGCTTGGCTTTAGTGTTTCAATTAAGAGGAAAGTTTGAAAGACAAAATAAAACATGTGGAGAGAGATTTAAAAGTGTTGTGGGAGATTCCAAGTGCATCTCAAACCAATAGGAAACTTGTTATTCTGTTGATTGCCAAACTAGGTGCTATTCAATCTGATTTATCAATTCTTGATTCTCTATTCTAGTTTCCATAGAGTTCATGACAGGTAAAAGTACAGCAGAATAATACAACATATATTTGTGAATTTTTTCAATAAAATAAGAAATTTCTTTTACAGAATATCATACTATCCAAGAGAAGGACATTATAGCTATCCTTGGGTTAGACGAATTTTCCGAAGAGGATCGCTTAACCGTAGCAAGAGCACAAAAAATTGAACGTTTCTTATCACAGCCTTTTTTCTTTATTTGAATTTTTGGGGCTTCTATTACATTTTAATGTGTCTCACAATCGGAAAAATTCGGGGGGAGGTCAAAACAAGGGAGGCTTCAACAATATCAACATAGGAAATGCTTCCAATGACAATGAGTGCAGAACTACACTACAAAGCAGAGCATTGCTCTAAATGAGGGAAAAAATTAAACCAAAGAAGTATTTAAAAAATCGACCATCAAAAAGAAAAGCAACACTGTTTAAAAATCTTATAAGAATCATGACAACTTAAAGTAGGGAAGTTAAAAATAGATGAAAATGACAAGAGAGAGAACGAATGTATACCTCTACTCTCTTATTTGCGCTACTCTCACTGTTGCTCTGATTTTGATTTGTTAAAGCACAATTGCATACAAGGTATTCAACGAACAACTCTCCATAAGTGCCAACCAAGTAAAAGTGAGAGGCCATGACCACAATTAACTAACAACAAATGAGCAAATCTCAAATATGGAAGGCAAGCAGTATTCTCCAACATGCCAAACGAAGCAAAAGGTGAACAACATTGAAAGAAACGATAGGGAAATTAATTCATGGTGATTTACCTCTGAAAGTGCCATTTTCACACCTAAATTATGCTCATCCAATAAAAACTTTACAGCTTCAACTAGAAGAGGCCTTTTCACATGCCAAACTTCAGACAACCTTCACAAAGAATTTTAGTGAGCTACTATACGAGAATTAATAATAATTATTTGAGAATTAGAAAAGAGAAACCTTGGCAAAAGATGCTTCAAAACACAAAGTGCACCAAAGGTCAACTGTTCTTCCCTCAACCTGCATTTCTGACAGTAAAGAACCGAGGAGAAGTTATGATCAAATTAAAGAACCATGATTTTTTTCCTTTTTGTAATAAAATGAGATAATTTAATAGAATGAAAGATCAAAAGGATAAAAATGTGAAGACAAATCCTTACTCCACTCATTTTCATCTTTAAAGTATGAATTTATTGACGCAGGTTCTTTTACAACATGGTATCTGTTAGGATTAGTTTCCATGAATAGGACTATGTAGAAATGAAAAGGTAAATTATTTTGACTTCCCATGAATCTTAGCTCAAAGCAAATGCACTCTCCTCAAAGGATAGGTGCATGTAATTTTAAGTAGTTTTTCTCTATCATAGAGTCCGATCTGTTTGAGTTTTTCCCTCAATTGAATCAAACCCCTGCACTCATGCAGCATCTTTGGATATCAACACACCATTGCAGAATTTGCCAACAATATTTCAAATTTCCACTGAAAGATGTTCATAGAGATTGGAATGAATTATTGCATCAATAATTTTAACCTTCATTATAGGCTGAGAGTTTGTGTTAGAACCCTTTTTGCAAAAGTAGGACAGTACATGAAAAGGGAAAGATAACTTTTGATGGTCCACACTTTTACTTACCATTTGGAAGAAAGAAACATAAAATAGGGTGGCTATAGTATGGCTGTGGTTAGCTATAGGTTGGAGACTGTCAGAATAGGTTGGAGACTGTGAGAGCTACCTTTTGGATTATATAAATCTCCCTTTCAGTTGAGCAAGGAACAAAAGAGGAAGAATTGAGGATTAAGACTGGGCCCTTTGGGTGGAGAGTGCCATTCCTCTCGAAAGAATGGCAGAGTGTTAGAGTTGTCTATGTTTTACTGTGAGAGTGAGTTGTGTGTGTCTGTAGCTTTGTCCATTACATTTAGAGTATGTAATTGTTCCTCCCATGCCAGTGTACAAGTGTATATTTTATCTATCAAGGTGATCAAGTCTTAGCTTTTACTCGTAAATTTGTGTGTAAATCTGTCTTTATACCTCTGGGCCACATCAGTTTGTCGTCTGCAATTTAAGTTCTCTCTCATTTTAGTCAATGTTCTTTCTTAATGAAGTCAAACAATTTCAAGAAGATAAATCATCAAGAGCTGCAGATACTTACATTTACAAGGAACATAAACAAATCATCTGGATACACTAAGCCAACTGTCAGAAAGCAATGTTGCACCTCATTATACATCTGTCATACAGTTTAATAACACACAATCATCCTTTGTTTTATATTAGAAATTCAATCTCAGGTTCGATGTTGACTTGTCATGAATTGTTAATGACACAAAAAATGTCTCTCATTGATATGAATAGAATACAACCTCTGAATGCACATATATGCAGTAAGTCAAATCTAGAGAGGAGTTAAAATCCTCGATGCTTTAAACTCCTCGATGCACAAATAGAACGAATGCATATGATTTGAAAAGTTAATCACAGTTAAATTGTGAAAAAAAAAAACTTAGTTAAAACTAACAAAACTCCAAAGTTGACTAGATTAAATAAGGCAATAAAAGTAAATGTCCTAATGAATGGGTGAATTTGAGATTCCACATTGTCATCATTTTATCAGTTGATTTGCAACAATTATACATATTAATATAATCTTAGATAATTTTCAGATTAGATGGATATCCAATCGGATGGGTCAATAGATAGATGGATAGTATCTACAAAATGGGTCATGAATGGATTGCATTATTTTATTTTTACTTTATCTTAAGCAGGTTAAAGGGCAATTCTAATCCACAATTCACCCATTTCCCACCCTCAGTCACTAACAACAACCTCCAATGTGTCTCAAATAAAAAAAAATGAACAAACGTGAACTATAACCATCAAACCTTAAAATGGACCCCTCCAACTTCAAGGAATCCAAAAATGAGATAGCAAATCAAAAAAATAAAAATAAAAATAACATCATCTAACAGTTATAACGTGCAAGAAACATAAATTATGAGATGCAATTAAATACTACAGATGAAATGGACTGTATTACCTTTAATCCCACCGAGAAATCTGACTTTTCTTTGCTATTATAATTAATACAAACCACGTGCAGAAGGGTTGACAGAATCATTGTTAGGTCCTACATATCAACACAATGTCTTGAATAGACGGAGAAAAAATTTCTCAACTCAAATTCATAGAAGATAACAGATAAAGCAACAATTAATAAGGAAAAAATAAAAACTAAGTCAGATACATGTATGCATAAGTCACACTTAACACAAGAGAAGAGTTCATATACCTCATTAAATAATTAATTCAGCAAACAGAGGTTTCGAAAGAACAACCAAGAAGAGTATTGGGTATTTCAGGTTCAGTATTTCTCAGATCCATCTATTGTGTGCCAATGGTATTATACCATCTTCCATACCATATTCACAATGGTCACAGGTAAGACATTGCTGTTACTTATAATGTCAAAAAACCCATATCCAACCACTCATACATAAATATATGCTCAACTACCAAATCACTCAGTATAATGACATGAAATGTTTGATCAGCATCTGGTTCTACTAGATGAGAAACAATTTACTATAAATGTGTTAGTGATAAAAAGATGAGCACGTAGTAATTCACATGACAAGGTGACCTTACAGAATTGATTTTTTTTTTTGGTTATATTCACATTCACTTATCAACAAAAAGAAATTCAATGGCAGAGCGTTTTTTTAAAACAACATAAGAATAATTGAAATTTCAGAATAACAGTTGAGATGAACCTAAATGTTATGATTAATTAAATAAAAGTAGCAGCATGTAGGTTTTGATTGAAGAAACTAAGTAATATAGAACTAGAGTCTAAGGCAAAGATATTCAACAGCCAGAAATTTCTGAATATGAACTATGTATTTAATGCTACCTCAAAATCAAGCAAAGGAGGACCGGTTTCTGATAGTAAAGATGCATTTAAGAGATTGTGTATACTACATGTGGCCAAAAGAGCGATATCTTGATTCTTCTTATACCTGACAACAAGAAAGAAGAAAATTAAACTGCATTAAAAATACTTTGGTTACTCTAAATATTTGTAGCATTCCTGTCTCACACCAAGTCAAACTCATGCAATGAGAAATTTGTAAAATCAATACACAAAATGTTTTGCATAAAAATTAAAAAGGCAATTTGAATATGCAGCTTGAAGCAATATGTAGGTGAATCTTACAAATCCAATATTGTAGGAATAAGCCTCGGTAAAGCCGCCTTCAATTGGGTTCGTGTTATAAGACCAACCATCTGACCTAAGGCTTCCACTGATGCTACCCGAACCTAAATCCCAACAAGTTGAAAGGAGCAAAAGACAAATAAATCATACAAACATGAAAAAATGTTTGAAATTCTTGTGTATGCAATGAGAATATTGAATGTGTATTGCTGCTCGAAGAGACAAGTATAATAGTGACATGAAAAAAGAGAGCTAGTATACACATGTGCCTAAAGAAATACATTATTTCTAAAACTCCCCACAAGTTGGTGGGTGAACAACTTCCACGCCAAGCTAGATAATGTCAAGAAAACATTGATTAAACATACTTTCAAACAAAAGGAGCACAAATTATAATTTGTTTAATCAAAGCCTTAATCTACTTCAACATGCTTAATACAGTCATGTTTGCACCAGATTATGAGCATTGCTGATGGTGGATTTATTATCAAAATAGAATTTCACTGAACCCTCCACGTTAATCTTAAAATTTTCCAAGATAACTTCACATACCCTGGGTGGCATAATGCAGAAATCAGACTATGCTCTAGAACATGCAGCCATATTCAGCTTTCCACTTCTCCAAGAGACTATTTCCCCTTGGGAAGTAAAGCTGTATCCTCTTCCTAGTGTACCCACAAGTACTGGTCTTAAAACCTTTAAGGAAGAAATGAATAGTAACCACACAATGCCCTTATTTATTTTAATATTAGGCATATCTTGAACTAAATAACCGCATGGTTTAGTAATTTATCCTTTCAAATAAGTATTAGCACGATGGGATCCATTTTTACATTTCTCTATTAACATTGTCTTCCTTAACAGACATGGCTTGAAAAGGGGGCAACATTTTTAACCATTACAAAGATAGCCTATTATAGATCTGGTAGAAAAGCTTAAATTGAGAAAGAAAACAATTTAGCTTCCCTGAATCATATGATTGACCGAATATAAAAATTAAAAATGGGAACTCGGTATCATGATTTACAGTAGTATTTCTTCATTGGGGACAAAAAAAGAGAGAGAGAAGCTAGAAAAGAAAAGAAGGATATGGCAGCAGAAGAATGCAAATAAATAAAAAAACACCAATTACAGGCAAACCTTTAGATCACGTGAAGCAGCCCAAACTCTCAACAAAAGCTCAAAAGCAGAATTTAAAAAGGACCTGCACTACTTGCGTATATTCCTTAGACAGGAAAAAAAAGGGAAATAAAATATCGGAATTCAGGAAAAGAACAAGAAGACTATATATTTTTCTCACATGACATCACCATCAAGGGAGGAATGTGTAGGGCAATCCATACTCAATTGGCAAGCAGCTTGACACCAACACTTAAAAGCTGCAAAAGGATGACAAATGTTACAACTAACATGAAAATGAATTAAATAGATAGCATAGACTCCAGTAATAACACACTTGCCTAACGCACCTAAAACTCTCCAAACTCCCTCCCCTTCACACGTGCATGGAAGAAATAAATAACAATAAGAACACCAAATTTTGTTTCATAAAAGTGAGGGCGTGAGTGGGAGCTAAAGTAAAGAAACTTTTTTTAATAGCAAGCCTGAAACTTTTCTAATAGAAAAGGTTCTTTAGATAAAATATTAATAAGAAAGAGAGATAACAAGAGAAAGGAGAAATGATATCCTGTAAGACAAGATGAATGAAAAAGAGAGAGCAATACAGCCACTCCATGACAGTCAAGCAAGAGAATGCTCCAATTCTCTGCGTGTCTACTAAGAAGTTTGTTGAAAGGAATCATGTCTTGAACAGAAAAGAGATGTCAAAACAAAATTTCACAATGAAAATTTTTAGATAAAAATTTCCCTTTAAATTACAAATATTCCCCTCCTGCCAAAGACAGAAAGGGTTAAATACAGAACACGGATAAAGCAGTTCACACTTCACAATCCAGCCAAAAACTCTGAACTGAATGAATCACAAGAAAATGCTTCAGATTTTAAGGGCACGCCTAAGAATCACTAAACATACCAAAAAACTTATTTCACAGGTAACTAGCTAATGGGTAAAGCAAATAAGGGTGCAGTTGTTTTTAAAGGAGAGAAAAACATCACACAATGTTGGGAGACAACCTTGTTAGGCCAGCAAATCTGTAGCACAATATTTCTTTATTAACGAAAGACAGTGCAAAATATTGTTAGCATCAATCTTATTGAATATGCCTCACAAATGAATGACTTGAGTTTGAAAGGGACCTTAAGAGATGTCTATAATTGATTGCAGTCCTTCACTGTTTCCTGCTTATATGCATATGATGTATTATATTCTGCCCAATGGGAAACGAAACTTGCTCAAAGTAATTTGACAAGCAACTTTGATTTTAGAGATTGTGCATTACAAAGCCACCTACAACTTCGACCATTTCAAACAAGTAGCAAAATATACCACATCCAACCCTGAACCTAGATGTGTAAAGTTGAAATCATTTGGTTATCAAGGAAGCACAACAAAATTTGACACACCATTTGCAAAAATTGGCCGGTGCACATCTCGCACATTTCCAAGAATTGGCAGAATTTGTGAAAGAACACCTTTCCAACGGGAAATGAACTGCATTGCTGTAACAGGTTTAAAAGGTAGAAAAAATCAGTGCTTACTGCAGAGCTTAATCCACCCCCCCACCCCCCAAAAAAAAACAACACACACACACACAAAATATAGAATTATAAATTGTAACTACCAGAAAACTCCTAGAGACAATTTACTTACGGTCAGAAGAAGCAAATTCTGCAAGAATTTGGACCATAGCTGGTAATGCTGAAGTTGGTCCTGATAAATGAAGATAAATCTCTTCCATCATCTGCAATTCCAATTCAAGAGAGATGTAGGCGGAATAGAGAAGATTTAGAACCCAGTTTAGAATCCAGGACAACGTAGGATAAGTGAAATAAAATGAAGAATAACTAATAGAAGCCGCTAATATTGCCTACAAAGCTGAAACAGAAGGGAGATAATTCATTTTTTTGGGTAACATAAAGGAGATAATATTTTGGCATGGTACAAAATGTTCAGATATAATTCCTGCAATGAAATATTAGACAAAAATCAAGAGGTAAAGATAGATAGCAGGGAGTTCATTGATTAATATCCAAAGATATTCGAGAGCTCTTTCTGCCCGTCTCTTCTATCCCTTTAGCCATGTCTTTCCGTTATACATTAAAATAAAAAACATCTAAAAAATCATTTTAATAAAATAAAAGCACATAAAATAGCTCACTAGGTCAGGTAAATGTGAGCCTATAGCAACAAGTAGGCTCGTTGCTGCTTGTAGCCAATCAGAATTGAGTTCCTGCAGAAGAAGCACAGGAACTAGTCATGTATACCTATCAGGTAAAGCGCAGAATTTGATGAAGCCATTAATTAAAATGTCCTAAGATAACTGTCATAACAAGAAAATGATACACGAGACAGATGAACTTACAATGCTCTACAGAGGATGAGATAATCATTTTATGTCCATATCTAAAAGTAATCTTGTAAAATTCTACCAAACCTTAAAACTGAATGTGTTTATGACTAGTGTCACGTTAACATAAACGACACGTACTAGATGAAAAGCGGCTATTATGAGCGATGACAATCATAAAACAAATTCAAGGTAGCATCAACATTCATAGACATCCAAATTGCAGATTTCAAAATGTAAAGTGTTCAATAGCAACAGCAAGATTAAGGCCTTGCAAATCAACGGCATAATCGTTCTCTCTTTAACTGTGTAATGGCTGGAATTCATAGAATGTCATAATAAACATCTGATACAAAGTGAAAGTAAGTTATATATCGCTAGCCATGCCATTCAAGCAGCAATTACCGAATTTTGCTGAATGAAAACAGAGACCTTAGAGGGTATAATCTCAGAGGTAGCAATCTTCGATAGCTTTGCCATAAAAGATTTATCAATTTCTCTTCTGTCTAACGCTCGAACTCCATATGCCATCACTTGAAAAATTTCCGCCATGCTTCCGAATCGCTGAGACATCCAAATCCCAAACCAACGGAGATAATTAACAGTCCCATCCTTGAACTTCTCTTTCGTTATCAATTTCAACAAAATGTAGATAAAAAATTAAGAAGTACCCTACGACCTCCTCGGGATTCCGTCGCGCAGCACTCAAGAACTATGAGTGGATTCCTGCAAATGCAATGCCGTAAGATTCAAGGTGCCGTGGAATACGGCGACAAAATAAACAAATGGCAGAGTTATATAGAGAGATAATCACAAGGCAGCAATGTCTTTGAGAGAGGCCATGGAGGCCGCTCTGACGAGGGAAGAATCATCTGCCAGTAACGACACCAGAACCTGGACGGCCTCTGCAAGGGATCGAAACAGATCAAAGACGGAGGAGTTATTTAACGAACATGAAGAAATATTTGTACAGAAGAAACTACCATAGTCTGCCATTGTTGCGTGATGATCCCATCAAAGAAATGGAAAAGCGCGGGCAACTTAAATAAATTAGCGCGTCATGGCGGTGCAATACCAACGGTCCTTTTTCCCCCAAGCTGTCACAGTGATTCATGCATTAATTGTTCAATCAATCAGAAACAGAAAAGTTAATCCAGCGTTTTTCTTAAGACGGAGCTGTGGGAGGGAGCGTTTTTTTTTCTTCCAATGGTAAAAAGAATGTTAAGCTAATCCCCAATCAATCGTTTATCATTACCTATTAATCACCAATATCAAAGTTTATAAAATTTATTATGGCTCAAAAGCTGAATTAATATATTTAATTTTTTTGTCAGAGAATATTTATTTAAATTAGGCAAAAATAACAAGTAACATTTTCCTTTACAAAATAATACGCCCTGCACCCATGATTTTATGAGATTGGATTTGATAATTATTTTGATCCCTTGTGAGCAATTTTTTAATACTTTTTAAAAAAACCGAAATTTCAATACGTTGTTTGGTTTGAGAAGAGAATTGAATAGGGATTTTTTCTCTTTTTATTTTTTATTTAGAAAAAATGGATGAGAAAAATAATAGGGCATTTATGTAATAAACATTCTGAATGAATCATTTTAAATTTTAAAATTTTACAAGTCAAATTAAAAAAAAAATGATCCCGGTCGGTTTAATTGGTGTCGTATTCATACCAAAGTAGGGATGCAAATTGCGGGCCCAACCCACCAGTCCACTAAAGTTGGCGAGCTCTGGCTGATAAAAGCTATCCCACCACCCCTAACCCATTTTTTATTTTTTTAAAAAAATATATGTTATATTTTTTTCTTTTTTATCCTAATATTTTCTTACAAAAAAAGATAATATTAAATTTTATTTTTAGAAAATTATTAAACACTTATTGATATGATTCGAAAGAAAATAACATAAATATGCAATATTATAGAAAAACTGGATAAAAAAGGGAAAGGTTTATTTTTATTAAAAAAAGTTGGCGGGTTGACGGGCTTGACGGGTTGCAGGTTGAGGTTTTTCAGCCCGCCAACTGACAGACTGTTGGTGAGCTGGCCCGCATTCCCAACCCTTTCGGGAGAACCTTTGTCAAGATGAAATTGTATAGAAATATTTATTCCTAATATATGTTTAAATTTATAAATTTAAAAGTTATTTGTTATTTAATAGTTTTTATTTTTATTCAGCAACGTAAGGCTTGCTAAAAAAGAGGGCTAAATGGGGTAAAACTCTAGGTGTTCTCTGGACAGAAACTGTGACGCTAGGCATGTGAATTCATGTTGGTCGTCTTTTTGCTGTTGAATTCTTTGGTTGGGGCGATCCGAAAGGTCTTGTATGTGATTTGGTTGTTGCGCGATGGTAGTATACGGGGTTTGCTCATAATTGTATTGCTGTGTGAATAAGACGCAGAGATGGAATTGAGGAGAGGGCAAATCATGGTTGAAAATGGCCATAATGATGCACACTTTTTTGTTCTTTAGCAGTTGGCAAGTCATAGCTCGCTCCATCGGTTCCTCCATGGATGGATCACTGATAGATAATGTTTCTGAGGGAGACCTTATGCCAATCATTTAGCTCCTTACAGATAGAGATAGATATTCGTGAATGCTACATACTCCATTATTATTACGGTCATTATTCATGATGAACTTGACAATTCTCATCAATTTGATTTCTCCAAGCATGGCACTGGCTAGGATCCACTCAAAACCTCCAAAACCAACATATACCTGCTCTCTGATCTATCAATCAATCAATCCAGATTCCAAACACAGTTTTCAATTCATGGTCAATTAATTTAACCTACCTTTGTTCAATGAAAATAATTAAACATGGATCCCGCCCGCTTACTTTTATTAGCCATTTGTGATTACGTGAATGATCCGACAAGCCACGTGAAGTTCAAGATTAATTTAGAATGCAGCTGACTTCGATTTTGGGCAGGAAGCTAAGTGACTTTTTGCAGGTATGGTAGAGCTTGGGATTAGAATAACTCCATTTTCCCTTAAAAGAGGAAATATTGGAAGATGATGATGAACTTTTGGAATATCATTCATGGCTGGCAGACATATAATAAAATGAAGAGCCATAGATAGCCTTTCATAAAACACTTAAAATTTTACACTCCTCACTCATCAATGATTGGTATATTATCAGAAAGGGGAACCGGTTGGAGCAGTAAAGCCCAGGTCCTGCATTATATATCCCCCAAGAGAAAAGCTAGCTACATTCTTCCAAATAGAAATGGGAATGCATGAAAAATTATGGTGGCTAATCATGTGAGGCAATACCGTGCGCTAGCGGATGTGGGTGTAATTAATGACTGCATAAAGAGGTTGTAATAATCAAGGCACGTGAAGCAAAAATGACAGACAAGAACTTGATTGAATTTGCCTATCATGAGCATGTTTATGTAAATTAAGATAAAAAAACTCACCCATCCAATATGTTTACCTCAAAAACCATAAAAACACAATGAAAAAACCAAAATTGAAGCTTTAAAATGCCAATCCAAATAAACACTTGCAAGCTAGAGCACTTTCAAATCTACCATTTGGTGAAATGTACGTTAGCGGTATGTTTGACTGAAGAAAACAAACCGATCGTTGGGTATAATTCTCACTGTATAACTGGAACGAAGCGTCACTTCCTGATAAAATATACGAAGCTTAAGATACTGCTTATTAACTAGATTTGTCTGATAAACAGCTCTAGTTTATCCTGCTTGTTTCGATTGAAGGATTGTAATGCTCCTCATCGTGTCAGCAGTACTTCGAGTCTTCTCCTCATCTATCCATTTGGTATTTAACAAGTGTGTTTAGTTTAGGACTGTAAACCATCAAAAACCTGTTATAAAAGTCAATGTCTGTCTGTCAAGAGTTAGTATGACAGGTTTATATGTGATTTTTTCCCGAAATGTCCATGCAGTTTCCGGCTAGTACCATATTACTCGATCTACAACTACAGGTTTACAGCAAGAGTGTACGGTTTTTTTACTGACAATATGACACGTATCTAAACAGTCTAGATGAGAACTGTGCTAGGGGCATGATTATGCAATTATAAAAAAGCATGTGTACGAAATAGGATGTATGCGTTGAATAAGATCTTGAAGCCGTGAGATTACAAAGTGGGTGTTTGGATAAGTTTTTTACCCTCTAAAAGCACGTTTACAGTGTTTTCAGTAAATCGAGATAATCTTATTCATATATTTACTTCGATTTGTGTGAAAGCATTTTTCCACGTTTTCCTAAATGGGCCCAAAGTAGATAGGTTTTGGTTTGTACATCCATATCCGAAAGGCCCAGTCCAATTTGTTGTTGGAAGGTTTACATGTATGGGGCGTCCTAGTCAAAATGGGTCAACCTACTTCTTCATCCTCTCAAGTCCAATATCCACCCAGGGCTGTATGAGTGATTGGTGGGGCCATTTTAGATTTTGATCCTCATGCCCGGGCTAGGCCCACCCCAGGCATTTGATATGTTATTTTACTTTAATTTTTAATTTAATATAGGGAAAATAACTAGAAAATACCTTTTGAATTCCCAAACCCCCAAATGGCATCATAAATAAGGTAAAGGAGGAATTGGTATTTATCAGCTTTTGGATTTTGCATATTTATGGGAAAAGACATAAATGTTATTAAACATTTGAAAAATAAAAGTCTTTTCACTTCTCTCCCACTTTGACAGAAATGCGACAGGCTTTTCTCTTTAATTTCTCTGACAAAATTAACATGTACTTCATCATGCTCATGTCATTCCATTGAGTAACGTATTGACAAATGTTTCTAATCCATTGACAACCCTATATTTGATACTGACAAGTTCACTTAAGCTATTGATAACACCTAAATTGATCACACATCGATGCTAATGTTACATTCGTTGACAACTAGGAATATCAAATTGACAATTTTAACATAATTAATGACAATTTTTTTATCCTTCTCACAACATGTACTTCATCTTACCCATGTCTTCTCATCGGAGTAACTTATTGATAATTGTTCCTGATCCATTGACAACTTTATATATGATATTGACAAATTCGCTTAAGCTGAAATTAATGGTGGTCATCTTGTATTCATGATTCACGGCAATACGGATCCGTTCCTTACCGTGGTTTTGCACTTGTACAAGTGTAACTAGCGTAGAATTTTTAATAAAACAACACTGGCGTATAGATAATGTGTAGAAAGCTATAGTGTGATGCGTTCGCCCTAGAGAGGGGGGAAAAGACAGAAAGAAAGCTGTAGTGTGATATTATTTGAGTATCTATTAAGTATTATTACCGGCGGATTTATAAAATACGGTGTTTGAAATGGTTTTCACACAACTCAAAACAAAACTCTTCTCATATATTTATATTGAATTAAGTAAAATCATTCCCCCAATGTTTTTCTAAACAGCACACAGTTTACAATGACTTTTAATTTCATTGACCCCGTGATTGAAATTTTTTTTTGGCTTAGTAGCCAGTTCTTAGCATATCCCGACACGTACTTGCCTGTGTTTGAAGGCATTCAGAAAATCGAGTACTTGCCTGTGTTTGAAGGCATTCAGAAAATCGAAAGAAATGTCTATATATATCCTTGTCAGATACAGAAAGGCTGTATCAATAGCACAGTACAAATCACCATTAAGAGCAGGCGATCGATTTATTCCTCCCATGAGAGACACCTAATTATTTCACGCCATTATTATTTGGTACCAAGATACATAATTAATAATAAGAGAGTCCGTCTTCTACGCAAAGCGTTCAAGGACAGAATGTGATGACGTAGTTAGGGCCTCCATTACAGGTGAAGGTGCTGTTCTTATCGTCATAAGCGTAGCTGTAAGCATCAGGGCACTGCTTCTCGAAAAACTGAGAGTAATTGGTGGGTGGGCATTTGTCCGGGCCGCCTGCGAAGTTACCAGTGCAACAATACTCAGGCTTGTTGAAGGCCAAGCAAGCACTCTTGCAGGCAATCACCTTCCCATCTGAGCCCTTCATTTGCAGATCCGCCGGGCACGCGGTGTTGATGTTCGCTGGACAGCTCGACGGCTTGCAGTCGCCGCTCCCACCTTGCGGAGCAATGGACATGGGGACGTTGAACCCGTCCACGTTGCTCACGTCATAGAAATCCTGTCCTTTGTTTGCTGCCACTGTGAGTTCGATCAGGGTTGCGGGTGGGACTGCACCAGCACCGTTGCATGCTACTTGGCCGGAGCCACAGTCTGCGGTGGCGCAAGTGAACTTGCCTGCGTTATTGGAGCAGCCGGTTCGAGCCCAGAAGCGACCCGACCATGGAGATGGAACGTCGACGGTGCTGGAAGCTCCGCTGGTCAACTCGAACCCGGTCTTGGACAGTTGAGGCTTTTGGTCACCGGTGAGAGTTCCCGGCCATACTGTGTATGTGCACTTGTTGTTAAAAGTGATGGTGGCAGCTTGAGATCCTGCATGAAATTAAACACACGTGTGCATTACAACGTCATGTATCTTTAAGACATATGCATAATATATTTTAGACCGGTGAGTGCAGTGTGCTATATAGACTAGGGCAATAATGTAAGAAAGAGAGGAAAACTAAGAGGGTAAAAAAGATTAACATACCAGAGAAGAAGAGGAAGGCCAAAGTAAGGGAGAGAACAACCTGGGAATTCATGGTATGAGTGTACGTTGTTGGTAATAAGGAAGGTATTATGTGTATGTGTGTTTGGGTACGAGGACGAGGAAGGAAGGGTGAGGGAGGAGGAGTATATATAGGGCACTGAGGCTTGAAACCTTGGACTGGGTTTGGGGTACGTGTCCGTCGATCGGATTCATGTCGATCCATTATTGCACTTCCGTGTACGCATTCAGCATTGAAAATTCATAGATCAATACTCTCAAGTCTCAAATCTCAATTAGTCAAATAGAGAATATAATAAAGCGATTTAATTACCCCGAAAACAAAAGAAATTAAATGGCTTTGGACTCGGTGCCTTTTTGGGCTTGAGTCATGACTGTCTTCGTTCCGATAGCATTCTGTAACATGCCAAGCGTCCGCTCTTGTGGCAATCAGAGATTTAATATTATGGAGTTAACACGCCGAGACTTCAAATTTTGGGGCGGAAAAGTCGCAGAAGAAATCAGGATTCATATTTTCATATGATTCGTACATCAATTAGAAACTAGTTAACTAAAAAACAGAAAATCAACTGGGGTTGGTCACTAATCTCCCCCCATTCATACCAGCTGCATATTTCAAACCTACCCATATACATATATATATATATATCCATGTATAAACTGTCCATCTCAAGTAAAGAAAATTCTGATTACATCTGTCCTGGAATCTGCGCCAGCTTTCTCATTGTGAACATTTTTCCCCTTATCACATTGCCAGCTTTTCTCAGGGTGACCTAAAACAGTTTACCGAAATACTTAAAGCTATTAAAAAAAAATCTCTACTTGTAACAAGTCCAGGAAGGTTTTCTTGAAAATAAGGCCTACAAGACTTTGGGTTCCCCAATATGTTAATAAGTACAAATTATTGGGAGAACCATATCCTAAAGGCTAGTTTTTTGAGTCGGTAAACCCAATGTTATCACACTATTTTCCATTACAACGAAGCATGCCGTGATTCAAATTTTGATTCATTGTGTAGAACCAATCATTTCCATCAGATTTAACTTTGGTTGGTTAATTGTTCACATGAAACACAACATAGTGTAACGGATGATGAGTTTTTCATATCGATAAAGAAAAACCGTGGCGGCCGGCCGGGAAGGTGAGGATAAAATTGAACAGTGAACAAAAAATGCAGCCGCCATTTGTGGCGTTGCGTGAGATTTATCCAGTAGCCCATCCATCTGTGTATTTTAGTTTAAACCCAACAGAGAATTAAATGCCGCCATTAATTGGTCCCTGTCAATTTTGATACCTGTTTGTTTCCCAGGAAAATCTCTAACCCTGGCATCTTCGATCAGTAGAACCTGCGTTTGTGGTTGTCTGTTTATGAGATTGTTAAGAAACGTAACTGACGAGGAAACCTTCGGGCCCGAAATTTGTGGGACGAGAAACTGATGATCTACATCACCTGACTTCACTTCGGACTTGAATACTCCTCTTCCTTTTACACCTCTCATTCAATGCCTTAAGTCACTTTTCTTCCCTTCCATTGACTTCGCTCGCATGCTTATATTCACAGCTCAGTTGTTTAATTTATATGGCTCGATCGCTTTGTTTTGAAACAAGAAATCGGCTTTTTGATATGGTTTGTACTTATAAAACCTATCAGCGTCATCGGTTACTTAGTTACTTACGACACGACCATTTGAAATTTCTAAATTTTCAATCTACCGGCTTTTATCTCTCATGGGCTCTAATCCATGCAAGTAAATACACTTTTCCTTATGTTTTGAATGGCACGTGGTCTGTAGCATTTTTTTTTTGGTTCGTATATATCACTGTATAGATTATAAAAGTAAACAAAAAGATAAACAGCTGAAATTATTCTAATAAATTATTATGTGACAGTATACAGTTATATGTATGCAAACAATGGGAAAAAAATTTAAATATGCGAATTCTCTTATACTGAGTCTCTGTGAGACATGTGAGCTGTATATGATTAATATCGAATTATCGAAATATTATCGTAGTTTTTTTAATACACAAATTTTAGATAGGGGTCGGGCTCACCCACAAATCAATGATAGGGCGAAATCTCCCTGCCTCTTAGGTGATACCAATATCGGATAGGGCGAGCCGTCAATTACCATCAGGCGTTCACCTAAGCACCCAGGAGTTAGGATGTCTCCCCAAAGACTGCGGTGGGGATCGAACCTCCTTCCATTTGATGAGAAAGCACAATCTTTACCACTAGATCTACGGACGACGGGTTGAAATATTATCGTAGTGATTTGCTTAGATCATGTTTCAAGTCATGCATTCATCCATGTCACCCATTGTTTGGATAAAAATAAATTGGGCCTCAAGAATGGCCCGCAAGAAGAAAAGGGGCACACGAACGGAAGAAATGACGTTTCGAGCCCACGAAGAATAGAAGCCGACGTGTCTCGCATTGTATCAAATATATAACTCTCCGTAACAAAAAAAAAGAAGAAGCATGCATAAAAGTGATGAGCTAGCGTAATTGAAGATTAAGAAACATGCAATATATATGTGCTTTGAAGCATTCAGAAAGTACTCAAAAGAAACAAATTGTATTTGCATCTTTCTCCAGATACAGATGGATAGACACATATAACACAGGACTGGACAATCACCATTAAGTGCAGGTGATCGATTCCTCTTAAAGATACATTTATATCATCCCATATTATTATTTATTATATAGAGAAATTAATGATAATTAAGAGATGTCCCTCATCTAGTCATCTTCAACCTCGGAGGCGATCAGGTTCAAGGATAGAAAGTTATGGCATATTTACGACCTCCACCAGAAGGTGCTGATCTTATCATCATAAGCATACCTATAAGCATCAGGACATTGTTGCTTGAAGAACTTTAAGTAATCAGTGGGAGGGCAAGTAGCCGGTGACCCAAAGCTCCCAGTACAACAATACTGAGGTTGATTGAACGCCAATAAAGAGCTCTTGCACGCGATCTCGTTTCCACCTGATGAGCCCTTCGTTTGCAGCTCCGCCGGGCAGTTAGACGGCTTGCATGGACCCTTTCCGCCTTGAGGAGCTATGGACATGGGGAAGTTGAACCCGTCCACGTTGCTCACGTCGTAGAAATCCTGCCCGCCGGGCTCCGAAGGAGGGTGGTGCAATCCTCCTCAAGAGCACTTCGATTTAGCCAAACCTTCCTCTGCCAAGATCACCACCGATTTCAAGGCCGGCGTCGTCCCCATTCAGTACCGCAGGTTAATTACTAGCTAGCCCTACACGAGTATATAGTAATGATATTGAAGTCATGGTTTTAACTTGTACGCTTGACATTGATATTATAGGGTACGGTGCAAGAAGACGGGACGGATTAAGTTGAAGATGACAGGGAATCCGTACTACAATGCGGTGTTTGTGTCGAATGTGGTAGGAGCCGGCGACGTGGTGGGCGTGCAGGTGAAGAGTGGGAGCTCGGAGTAGAGAGAGGTGAAGAGAGAGTTTGGTCAGAAATGGGTGCTTAACGACAAGATAGTGGGAAACGTTTTGAGCTTCCGTTTTCAGACAAGCGATGGCCAGGTCGTCGTTACCTACCCCTCTGTTTGTCCCAAGGGTTAGCAGTTTGGCCAAACCTACGAAGCCCGAAACTTTCCTTAGTCTTTGGAGACTGCGTATGTATCTTGTATGTGTACGTACGTAATAGGCCTTTCCCGATCATCTGGGAGAAGCAGATATTAGCTCCGTTTAGATAGCCCGTTGGTAAAACGGATACAGATTTCGAAGCAATTTATGTGAGAGGAAAAGTGTCTCGGTAAGCGCACCCGTTGTGCCAACGGGCAAAACAAACAGAGCCAATTGTTTCGGTTTCGGGGGGCAAACAAAAATCCATTGCTTGCCCCATAACAGGTCCTCCTGTAGTTTTTCTTTTGTGAGAAGGAAGCTAAAAAAACCACCCCTGTTCAATTTTTTTTATTTGTATACACGTATCACGTACATATAACCTTATCGGGAATTTCTTTCGAGGTACTATTGGCTCTAAACGTGTGAATATGTTTCTTAAACAAGAAGAACCGCTGTGATAATTAAACTAACACATTTTATTGGACCTGTTCAGGTTTTAAAACATCTGAATTTTTTCCTACGAGTTTTGCTCTGATTACAACTGAATCTAACCCATGAACCTGGTTGCAGTGGGTGAGTCTCCCAAAGTAAATTGTTGGTCAACGATTTATAAGTATTTTTGTAAGTGATTTTTAATCTAGAGATACGTCTTGGCCCTACTATGCTTTCAGGACTCAATTTCAATATGTATATGCAATTATGCATGTTGTCATTAATGTATAGATGGTGCCAATCAACTGGCCACTAGCCTTCTCATTGTCGATTATAAATAATTAAACACACACCCCCCCTTTGTTTAACTTTTTTCAGCCGGTAATTAATCAATCCTCCACTTGCTGGGATGCCCACTCGTGCGTATTTTATGCCAATGATGCAACTCCATCGACTTGGTTGGTCAGATTGTAATAATTATTTTTATGCCAATGCCTCATTAATTGTACTTATAGTCATCGGAAAGGCCATTATCACTTTCCTCACAGCAGCTCCCAGTCGAGGTTATAAATTATATCATCGTGCGAACTGTGTATTTGATGTTAATTGACTGTGACCATTATTCTTGACCCACTTAATAAATTAACCCACGAACTCAGCACGATATAATCTTATAATCCAACATGCATGTATTTGAAAACTATGTAACCAATACGTTATTTTATATTTTGTTCTCTAGCTATATCTTCAGTCAATATTTGTCCCCCCTTCCCCCTGTCTTCACATTAAACGAAATGTGATGCTGCATTTTACCCAATTAAAATTATTAAACTTGAATTTGTGAAAAAAAAAAA
>JANTPZ010090138.1:0-14234 GCA_025593235.1 Vachellia pachyceras | reverse complement strand
AAGATGTTTTATAACAATTGAGTAGTATGATTATCCTTTACACCGAAAATTATTATTATATAATACCGTTTATTACAAGATTTCATGGCGATTACTTCATTCTTTTAAAACCCATACAGATTTTCCCTTGCTTTGCTCTGTCCCTCTTGGAACTTGATTGATTTTTTTTTTTATTGTTCAAAGTCTTAGCTCTTTTCTTTATTATTGTATAGACTTTTCGAGACGTAGTAATCTCATCGTTAATCGCTTGGCCCACGACTCGTGAAAATTGACCAAGAGCTAAGTTTGTCGTACACAATTGAATGTTCCCACGTGTGATTGGTTTGCTTCCACTTCAAGCCATGTTATTTTCATTATATAAGCCGCTCGTGTTAGGTCTAGTGACTGTTCGCAAAGGTGTGAATTAACATGATTTATGATTTATAAAATAAATACATAAAAAAATTATTTTAATTAAATAGATATGCTTCTGTAACACCATCACAGGCATACCCTTGAAGGATCCAAAAGGAAACAACGTGATATTTATAACAAGTCTTATTATAATTTATGACTGGGTCAAATGGAAAAGATTAATCGTTCACAAAGAGATAGATTAATGTTTGAATCCCCATTTAAAAAGATACATATATTTAGTACTGATAATACATTGAATAAGATTGTTTTTAATAAAAACATACATTTGCTTTAGAAAAAATCATTTAAAAATGGCTGAATCACTCTTCACTGTCTCTCTCTGGTAACTATTTTTTTTTTTGTACCTTGTAGACTCGCAGAAACATTTGATTTGGACAGCCACCATATAAGATTCTCTGGTAAGATTCTCTGGTAACTATCTACTTTTAAAATCAAGCTTTATAATTTGATTTAAAACTATGATTTTAAAATCCGTTGCCAAACATATACGTCGAATAGACAAATCTAAACTGATTTGTGATCATTGAGCAGCTGCAGGAAATCGTGGTGGCGTGGAAATCGTCAATCAAATCGTTATGTGGTGCTTGTAGTTTCTACATCAAACTCAAATATGGAATTAACATACATAAACGTTCGCAATAAAGGGTTTATTTGGTATTATGTAGAAAAGTTTAAAAGTTTGTATTTTTCTGTAAAATAAGATAATCTCCTTCACATATTTACCTTAATTTACGTAAAAACACATCTTCATCACGTTCTTAAACAGACCCAATATATACGTGAAGCAACGTCACGGTGCGATTATAATTACGTGGTGACATTTGTAATGTTCACATATCAGATTGATCAACAAAACGATACGGCAGATGTCCTTTTGTTTATTTTGAGTGAAGGCAGATGGGTTTTTCTGCAAGGGAAAGAAATAGATGGAATTAATTAAGAGTCTAATGTGATTCGTAGGAAATCATTCTCTAAAATGTGTTCATGTAAATTAAGATAAATCTCATCTTACAAACTTATTTAATAGAGTGTAAATTATGTTTGAAAAGTAAATTCCATGGTTATTTCAAACAAGCACCATAGATTTTATTTGCATTAGCGTTTAAAAAACATCTTCATGTAAGTTAAAATGAAACTTCTCTTATACACTTAATTTGTAGATAACAAATAAAACTGAAAAAGTAACTTATACCATTAATTCAAACAGGCACAAAATCATCTGTGATTTCTGGCTTGGAGAACTATTATGGTACCTGTTTAACTTAGTGTTTGCAAAGCCTAAACACACGTTTAAATTTTTTTATTTGCAAAACGAGATAACTTACTTCATATATTTGTCTCGATTTATGTAGAAGTACTCATCTATCCAGTGGCGGACTCAGGACCCTGGTTTAGGGGGTGCAAACTATTTTTTGAGAAGATAAATGAGACTTATTCTTAATATCTTTTGAGAATAATTTGAGTACAAATTTAGTGGGTTCAAAATAAATCTCATAGTACTAATATATATCTAATTTTCTGGAAGTCAGGGGGTGCGGCTGCACCCGCTGGAAACCATGTAAGTCCGCTCCTGCATCACGTTCCTAAACGGGCCCATAAGCAATCGTGGAACAGAGGTTTAGCAATAGAACTCGCCATGATATGTAAAACCAGCGTCACGATTCGATTATAAGTAGGTACGTGTTTGTTTAAAAATTTTTTATTCTAACGTTATATGTAAGTCAAAATAAAATATTTTAAAATTCGTAAAAAATATTTTAAAATCTATAAAATTATCTCAAAATTTATAAATTCTTTCAAAAATCTGTAAATTCATTGTGTTTATAGTAAACACGTTTTGTTACAAGTGATCATAAGACGGGTGTGTCGTTTTCGGCGGGCAGCACGAAATAGAGGAAAAGGTACAAATAGACACACAGTAGTGCAGATTGTCGTTTTCGTACAGAGCCCAAGATACAACTTTCCCATTTCCAGGAATCTTCCTCTTCCATTCCCTTTCCAACCTTCGGCTTAACTCCATTTATTTTTTTTTTAATTTTTTTTTTGGTGTGACTAAAGTCAAGTGGACCCCAGCCTCCATGCAGAAACCTCAAAATGTCTTTGATCGTACCCGGTACATTATTAAACTGCACCAGCAACAGTTCATGATTGCCAGCGAAGAAGACGTTGATCACTTATTAAAATAAGATACATCACGGATTTAAATTTTGTCTGTCTGAACGTAGAAAACACTTTAACAGAATTGTTTACTGCCATAATCTACGGATTTAATTAGGTCAAATAATCATATAAATAAAGTATTAATTAAGTCCGTGGAAGGTTCAAAGGAAGACGACTTATAGAGTTTAACGGAATATGACTGTGTTGATGATTTATCAGAAAAAAATATTTTCAAGTAATTAGCGGGTTAATTACAAAAAAAAGTTAAATAATTATTAAGGGATATGTAATGATAAGTTCTACTTTAAAGTATGAGGATAAATTTACACGCCCCACTTAGTATCATTGTAATTTTTTAATAATTAAGTCCCTTTTTTTCTTCGAATTATATCCACGTTCATATATATATATATATAATAGTGGATAAAAAAGAAAGGTTGATTGTGAAAGGGGTGGAGATGTGAGATGTCAATGTGTGATAAAAAGAAAGGGGCACGTGTCAGGCTACTTTAGATTAAAGTTGGGTTTGATTTCAATTCTGTCTGCTTAGACATGCCCCTCCATCTCCTTTTTATTGCCCTTACCATTCTAAAGAAGTAAGCTATACGCATATAAGAGCCGCCTGTTTTTTTTTCCTTTTTGAGCATACCCCTGTTAAAGATTTACCCTATGGAGAGAGAAAAAAAATGAGGGATGAAAGAAAGTTTGGAGAGAAAATGAGGGGAAAAAGGAGTTTTCTCTTACTTGGATATGAGAGAAAAAGTGGAAGGAATGAAAAGTTGGAGAGAAAACCATTTTTTCTTATCTACCCACATGTTCGTTTATTACTTTTTCATTTTAACTAATTAAGTTTAACATATAACTTTTTTTTAAATTCCTACGATGACTTTCTTTTTTAAAAGAATAAGATTTAAGATATATTCTAGAATAAGATAAACCTCACAACCTTAAGATATATTCTATAATATTCTTAAGGATATTTTAGTCATTCAACCA
Source organism: Vachellia pachyceras (assembly GCA_025593235.1). NCBI lineage: Eukaryota > Viridiplantae > Streptophyta > Magnoliopsida > Fabales > Fabaceae > Vachellia > Vachellia pachyceras. The sequence goes on along the minus strand of JANTPZ010090138.1, from coordinate 10,661 downwards.
TTAACTCATTTTTTTTCTTTTTGTTTTCTCTCACTCATCCAAACAGGGTGGGTGATAATATTTTCTCTCCGCTTTTCTCTTCTTTCCATTTTCTCTCCTCCCATTTTCTTTTCTCTCAACTTTTCACCTTATCCAAGCGAAGCCTTAAACTCAAAATCTCATATTTAAGAGAACCTTAGAAGGGGTGTGGTGTCATCGGTCAACAAGATTTCTATCATAAAATATATGTTTATTAACATGAGAATGAATGGAATAGCTATTTCAAAAACATTTTCAGTGCAGGAGGAGGAAGTTGGGATTAAAACAATGTACTTGTTTGGGAATATAGTTTCCTCCAACTGTACACGCAAATCGAGACAAAACCATCTCGAAAATCTGTAAAAATCATCTTAGAAAATGTAAAACCATCTTAAAATCCGTAAAATAACTCGAAATCTGTAAACTCATTTCTCTTAAAGGAATTTCGAAACACATCCAATAGCATTTGCTGATAGATAGTTATCATGACACCATATATATATATAGTGGCATGCATGTTTACGTCGGTATGTAAGGTAGGAGAAAGGGAGAGCTACATGAGCGTAGGTAAGACAGGAGCGAGACAAGTGGCATCAATGGCGGCGGAGCATGCATGCACAGAGAGTGAGTACTACAAAGTGAAGGGAGCTTCACAGGGCTTTCCGCCCTGTCAGATCCAAATAGAAAGGGCACAGTCACAGAGCGATGTGGGAATTTTGCAGAGTGATGATATAGCTAGAAGCAGAAACGTTAGGAGTTGGAAGGTGCGGCGATGGTGGATTTTCCAAAAGACCATGCAATGCCATTAGGCAATTAGCTAATGAATATGATACTCCATGACTCTGTGTGTGTGTCTGATTACCTGTTCCTGGACAACGCAACAGAATCGGCGGCAGTAGCTGCTGCAAACAGTATAGTACGTACAAATCGCAAAACTCATCGGCTGTACTCGTTGTGTTTAGAAAATCTTATTTACTCTCCAAAATCACGTTCAACGATGTTTTTCTGTAAAATGAGATAATTTCTTTTATATATTTATTTCAACTTACGTAGAAGTATTTCTCTACCCTATTCATAAACAAGCACACTGTCATACATACTAACTTCACTTCTCCTCGTTTCCCCCCCAATGTAGTAGATACCGGTAAGTTTTAAATATCAGCATACTTTTCAATAGGCATATTTTTTTTTTGGCCAACACTTTCCAATAGGCATATGAACATTTATTATGGAAAATAAATCATGTGCATATGAACATAATACATAGGATTCTTTCCCGTAGAGTACTCATGTGCATGACATGAGTCATGAATCACGTTGCAGGCAAAAGCAGAGGAAAAAAATTATTCCATTCCTTTCTTTTGCTGAAAAAAGCAACTCCTCCATGATTCCCCAACTTGTTCCATCATCTTTTCATTAATACAGAAATTCTGAAATCATTTACAGAATCAAAGTCATATTTAAACAGACGATCAGCACACTGGAAACGTCAGATCATTTAGATCCTTATTCTTATGGTTTCAGTTACAGTTAGGCTCTTAAATAAACAGACAGCAGAGCCGTTCCAGCATACAGAATCCTTTCACCTCAGAACCAAAGACTACATTCCATGAAAAGACTGAACATGAAATGCCTTGCTACATAGTTTATCTACATCCTAAAATCACAATCTCAGTGGTTCCAATCCATCCATATATGATCGATCATATATCCCTCCCAAGATTAATTAAACTATTCAATTTGGGTAACTAAACCATTAACCCCCCCCCTAAAACGTGGTGGTGTTTGCCGCGTTCACTTCCCTCCCGCCACCAGCTCGGAACCGGGTTCGACCCAACCCACCCGACTCCAGTGCTCCATCTGGACCGACGCCATTCTCCCCGTCCTCTTCTCCCCCACCTCTCATCATCTGCAACATCCTCCTCGCCTTCTCTCTTCCCCTCTCTGATCCTCTCTCTTCAACCTCTCTCAGCACTTCCACCGCCCTTGCTTCCTTTGCCAAAGCTTTGAACCTCAAGCTACCATGGCTCATTCCGTACAGCGCCGCCACACAGTGTTCCCTCGTCGCTTCCGCCCCTGCCCCCCTCTCCTCCCTCAGTGCACCCACCAAGCACTCCACCGCATTCGCGTCCAGCATCGCCGTTCGCCCCTCCATGCCCGCCGCGATATTACACAGAATCAGCAACACACGGCTCGCCAAATCCCCCGATTTCACCATTGATAGCAGCGTGGGCACCACCCCGAGCTTCATCAGCTTCACCCTGTTGCTCTGGACCAAGGTCAGGTGGTACAACGCCAGCGCCGAGTCGTGCCGAGTCCGTTCCGACTCGTACCTCAACGCGTTCATGAGTGGCTCCAACGCGCCCAAAACGCCGATCGCCAATTTGTTCTCGTCGTCTAAGGCCAGGCTGAATAGCGCTCCCGCTGCGTGCTCCTGCGCCTCCGGGAATCCATTTTTCAAGACTGCAATGAGGGGAGGGATAAATCCAGACCTTACGATTTTGACTTTGTTAGATTTGGCCAGGGAGAAATTAACCAGCAAAGCAACAGCGTTTACTTGCACGATGGGATGCTCCGATGGGATCAGTGACCGGAGTGATGAGAGTAGCGCAGGCGTGCAAAGAGAAATTCTGGTGTCCTCTCTTGTCTTTGTGATGTTTCTTAGCGAAACAACAGCTTCTTCCTGCTCGGAAGCTTCGTCGCTCCTCAGCTTCAGCATTAACTTCTCCTCTTCTTCGGAAATTGGACCAATAGGGTTCTGGTTCTGCTGTTCATTCTCGTTAATTTCCACAGAAGAAGACGAAGACGAGTAACAGGTGGGACGAGTGGCGAGAGGCAGAGGAGTCTCGGGACACCCCGCGGCGAGTGCCAACTCGGATGAACTCGTTTTGAATGGGTTGACCCAGGGACACAACTCCGTGGCGGCGTGAGAGAAAATGACCGGTGGATTATCCGGTACAGCCTTGAGCAATTCCCTATCCGAAACTCCTAAATCTGACTCTTGACTTTCGCGCGGGGACGCCATTGCTGTACGGACGAGCCTCTCCACGGAGCTATATTCTGGCAGGCGAGGTTTCTCCAAACCGGATTTAACGCACCAATTGGATATCGCGGACTTGAGAGTCAAATTTGGAATCACGGTGGAGAAATCAGGTGTGGACCCGTCTTCTAGCCTGGGAGAGAAACCCAAGTCTCCGCACACTTGAACAGAAACCGATTCAAAGGTCTGACCGGAGGCAACTACGATGGGTTCGGCTAACAGAGACCCAGATATTGGGCACAGAAACTCGACGGGAGGCTCTTTTGATTGGAGCTTGGATCTTGAGGAATTACGATGGAAAGAGATTTTCCACCTGGACCTGCCATTGCCGCCCATAAGATATGATAATAAATTGCTTCAGAGTCAGCTACAGATGATCTCGACTTCTGTGCGTGAGAATAAATTAAGAAATTTGCTGAAACTTTGGCGATAAATTGTATGAGAAAAAATAGCGCATATTGAGAAGACTCGATCTTTACATACAGGGGTTTTTCTGAGAATCGCTAGATTGAGCCTGCGATCAGATAGATAGAATCACGGGCAAGATATTTCGAGATGACTTCGCTGCCCTTTTTTGTTTTGTTTACTTTTCGACCTTGACTTCTCTTTTGCTAAAAATTTATTACCATAATCTCCAAGTTTTTGCCTTTTCTTATTTGGTTGATTAAGATTTAAGAATCATATAGGTTACTTCTATATAGTTAAATTCCTAACTTTTCCAAGGAGTCTGCAATTTTTTGAAATCTGCCATGCTTCAAATTAATGGTGGAAGCATTTTTATTCTAGCTATCTTACCAAGCATTAAAGTAGCATCTTCTTTATCTTGAAGATAGACTTCATAAAACTCAGGTTCCGGGTCAGTAGTGAGTGCGAGGCTGCCAGCAACTCAGCATGTTATGGGTCGTCTTCACACGAAAATTACAAAGTTGACTGGTCATTGCTTTGACTTATGGGAATGTTAATTAATGAAGAATCACAGGTTAAAAAAAAAGGTAGGATTATAAAAAAAAATTCACAACAGTTAGCCAGCCATATATATATATACACAATGAGAAGTTTATACATACAATAAATAACAACATCTTCATTCTGTATACCTGTTACTCACATTTATCTTTTTGGCAGGAAGAAAATCTAACCCAAGCTTATTTATTCTCTCATGAATTCTTATTTTCAAACCATTGTCTTGTTTGACTCAACTAACAACCATCGTTTCATGCACTGTAAATGCCTACACTTTCAACAATTCAATGTACTATCGGATTAATTAACGGGGTTGGGTCCAACGAAAGATGCTGACTCCTTATAATGTAATAAATTAAAATTTAAATTCCTGCAGGTGGATGTGCTAATATTTAGTGTTTATTAATACTTTGAACATGATCATATATCCATTGGTGTTTGAAAAAAAAAATACCATCTATTGTATGTTGCCAAATTTATTAAAGGCCAAATTGTTTATAAGCTTTTAGTAGAGATTTTAAGCCGAGGATAATTAATTATTGAGCTTGTTTGGCAAAGCGTTGAGGATAGTCAAAAGCACGTTGAATAGTGTTTTTCCGTAAAACGAGATAATCTCCTTCATATGTTTACCTTGATTTACGTAAAAGTAATTCTCTACCACGTTTCTAAACGAATTCAATGCATGTGTATATAGCATTGAAACGTACAATGGGCTTGTTTGGGGAGGCCGTTTGGCTCCCCAAAAGCCATTCCTGCGCTTACCGAGATAAAATTTCTCTCACATATTTACCTCAAAATCTGTGTTCGTTCTCCCAACGGATTATCCAAACAAGCCCAATAAAGTTAAGGGACACATAATTAATATTATGGAATATTGTGCGTGAACGTAGAATCTAGAAAAGATAGAGAAACATCCATATGAGTGGGCCTCCACCCATGGCCCATTACTTCATCTCCTTTAATCTGTTCAACACACAAGTAACACTTGTCTATTTGTTTCCAAGGCTTATTTGACAGCCCAACATGGGAAATGGAAAAATCACAAGGAATTAGCTGTTTGGCAAACTTCTTTTTAAGATGTGGGTGAAATAAAATTAGAGGAGTTATTGTTAATTAACAGTATTAAATATCGTCCAAAACCAACCCAACCACGGGCTCAAAGATAATTTAATGTTATCTAACTTGTACACAAATAAATGTGCTCGATCATCCTAGTATTGGCCGTACAAAAACAATTGACAATCTTGAGATTCTCAAGGCCTAACTAGTCTCAAATCATCCTCTCTTGCTTCCTCGCTTCCTCCGCAAGTTTCACATCAGCTACGTACATATCCATGAGCCCCGTCCAGAGAGAATAGTCGGGAAAAAAATCAAAAGATACACACATATATATATATCTAGATAGTGGATATAGCAGTTCTTCATCTAGATAGTATAGTGATGTCAGAATCTCTAAAGATCACAGAGCAAACGCAAATATGTGTGTGTGAACACATGATGCAATTGCTTAGAAATGCTGTGAGGATATATACAGTTATTATAAATTGTCCTAAATATTTATAGAAGCATATGTTTTACCCGAATCCAACAAATGACTGGCATCATCAAAGTGGCGGAGATGGATACAAGGTGAAGTCGTCGGAACTCCATCAGGTGGCTCGAGTATTTTCACGGACAACTCGCCGCGGGCATTTCTTTGGGATTAGTCGATCTCCGCTGCTGATGTATCCAGCTCCAGCCAGGGCATCGTCCATCTCCGCCTGCTGGTTCAAGGACCCCATGAATGAGACATTTATTTCAAATAAAATCCATCCCGTGACCCATGATCGAGTTGAAGTCGATCTTTCTGTGGGATTAGTCGATAGATAGATAGAAGAGAGTAAGCTTCACATGCATCACTGTGTTTTTGAATCTGTGACTGTGTGCAGGTGGCCCTGAACCTGCATTTCAGAAGCTCCCCTCCTTGCACCAAATACGCTATGAATGAACCTTATAAGTATGGCGCACACATCATATTTTAGTTTCTTTTAGTTAATCACAGGTATCCTTCTATTCCATTGGATGAGAAAATCTTGTTCATTACACTATCAACGGCTTAACGTGACGATTTTTCTAATAATGATTTAAATCTTGGTTTACCACATTTTGCTTAGTCATATTTGAGTTTCTAGTGACTTTGAAGTGTGGTTTTAATTTGAGTTCCCTAAAACTCATTTTCTGTGACCTCTCAATAATGACGACCGACATGTTTTGGTGCTCAAATAATTGAAACATCTTACACGTACCTCTAATTATTGTCACTGTCCTTGTATTCATTCATTCATGTCCCCAGTTAAATTATCTTCATCTGAAAAGGCTTGTAAAGTTAAAAAAAAAACATTGTTCCGCTATCAGTGTAGGCTTCTGCTGCAAACTCTTGAAGAAAGCACTCATTTTTTGCTTGTCTTTTTTTCTTCACAGTGATCCACATTAAACTAGCTATTTCATTTACGATAGATACTCAAAAGTCAAATAATCATCGTCGTCACATATAATAAAACACACGCACACGCACGTGCGCGCACACATATAATTTGTGTCTCCACTACCTATCAATTCAAATTAGTCATACAAAATCTAAATTGAAAGGAAGATCTCAAAACACTTTCCCATATACGTAAAATGCACAGTGTGAATGTGAATATCGCAAACTTATCCTTCAAATAATTGCCATAAACGCAGTCTATATAATGGTGATTATTTTTGCCAACCTATATAATGGCAATTAAAATTGCATTATCGTTAAAAAACTGTTTAGTTATATTTTGGGGTGGATCCATATTCCATGATACGAATGTGTATGTGTAATTAAACTAAACGGGCCTAATTAATATTAGGATTCCTTTCAATTCTATCTTTCTGTCATCTTTTTCTGTAGGTCTATAAGCCCCGTCCTTTACCTCCAATAGATCCCCACTGTGGGTGTGTGCATACATACTATAATTATAAATTTTTTTGAAAATACATTGTGATTATGAACACAATTGAAAACTAGGTCAATTAAATTTCATCGTTTAAATCATGCTGGTAATTATACTCAAAACAGCAGCCACTCGAAGCAGGATGATTTAACTGTTAGCCACTGATTAATAATAATCAGATAACTTGACTTCCTGCTGTATGTACACCGCTTATTTTACTGATACATTTTTCACATCAAACTCTTCGTTCATTACCTCACATGTATAATGAGGAATCACGCGGGAAAGAACCACAAACTAATGGAGGATCGGAATAGGTTTTGGTAGGTAGCTACCATGCATACTAGGGCTTTGAAAATTTCAAACCCTAGTCCCAATTAACGACATGCTGTAGAAGCATTCTCAAAGGTATTACAGAAAAGCCTATATCAGGACGCAATAATTAATGCCAAGCCAAACAGTACGTACTTGCTAGCATATGGAAAATTAAAGCTAATTCTGTCCTTAGAGGTCATGTTGGTCTGTGTTCTTGTGAAAGTAGAAGACCTTGGTTTAGTTACAGTAAAATCATCAAGATTTCCTCGTATGTACGTTTTCGTTTGCAAATATATTGTCATCCCACAAATTTTTCCACCGACTGCTTCAAATACAAGAAACAAAAAAAGGTTCAAAATCATCACAATGAACTTGCAAGCTTCCAAACAAGAAAAGCATACTCTCGCATACACCAGAAAGAGAAAAGGAGAGAGGGATATAAATCACAAAGCAATAGTTAACAATAATATGCATATAATCATAATGCTTAGCTTCCTCAATTCTGCAGAACAAACTAAAAATCGGTTCAAGATTACAAGTTACAACAATATTATGTAAAGTCTGATGCTTAAATATTAATACTTTAATTAGATGGCGATGGAATAATATACTTAACCCATATCATTATATAGGCAAAACTGAACTGGATCGATCGGACCGACACGCTTGATTCCCCGAGAGAGTAGATGAGTTGTTGTTGTTGGATCTTGTTAGCCGCAGAAGCTAGCTAGACCCAATAATGTTCTCTCATGAGTGATTGAGTTGGTAGATATGTGGAAGCAATAGGGTTTTCTCTTTTTTGTCTTCTTCCACTTCATCTGGAGCCTGTGCTTGTGAAGAATGGTGAAGGTGACGTTGGGAGACGACGACCATGATCATGTTAAGGATGATAAAGTAAGAGATGGGAGGCTTGTTGAGGTAATGATGATGATGATGGTCACGGAAGAGAAAGGAAGAAGATGAAGCCATGATGATGATTGAGAAACACACACACAAATTAATGCTTGCCTCTAGCTACCTCTCTATATCTGTCTCGAGGGGAAAAGTCTTAAAGCAAACTTACATAATGACCCCTCATGGAGTAATTATCAGCTGCGAAGATTGTTTCTTGCACTCCACATACAGTTGAACATCCAATCAAATTAGTGCATGTGGCATGCATCACTTACACTTATCACACTCATAATTGATACTAACTAGTGAGTATATGGCTGGCATATGGCTTCACTGCAAAAAGTGCAGAATCATTCTGCAAGACTTGATAATTATGGATAAATCAGGCTGCTTCAAAGCTATTTTAAAAATTGATAGATCAGTTAGGTGATAAAATAACAGTGAAAAGACTGTTTGTGACAGTATGTGATTAAATGCTTGTTATAAAGCTTTATAGGGTTTAGTTAAAGATGAAGTTTGTCCTATAAAAAAAAGAATTAGACAGGAGATCAGAGAATATATAAATAATATATTGGCGAGGATGAGAGGGACAGAGATCAGAGAAAAGAGAAGAATGTGTGTTGTGTGGTTCTGAAAGCAATGAGTGTGTAGCTGGGTATTTAGAAATGTAGACAAACATGCTAGTTACTGTTGTCATATAATGTTTTTTTCTGAACTGCTACTCCCAAAACCATTAATGGATAATAATTTCATTAATTTGTTCACAAGGACAGAGGTAAAAATATTCCCATGTTAGCATGTTTCTGAAACATGTCAGTAGCTCTAACATCTGGTCTCTGCTCTGGTGGTGATAGTACCTTCTTGATACTTGCACTACTCAACAATATTTTTCTCGTAAAAATAACAGCATTGTATATCACATCTTTACTTGATTCTTTTTGTTTTTATATTTGCCCTCTTCCTCTCTTCCCTTTTAACATGTTTCTCGCACGCCTTCTGCCTCACTCTATATCTCTCTTACAACTCATCAGAAATCCCCCCACTCATAATTGCACCATGCATGTTAACTCTATACCCGTCTCTCCTGAGTTTGTTTTCCTCGAAACTGACCAATAAAGAAAATTGAATTGAATCAGTATAATTGAGTGAATCTATAGGTGTCAACTCATTCTTTGGCTTCAGCATTGGAGAGAGATCCTTGTCCATCAAATCTTGCATATAGCTTCTTCGCTGTTTTTTTGTTTTGGTGATCAATTATTATTAGTATTCCAAGAAATTACTCTCAAGTAAACATTTGGATTTGCATGCGGCTGTACTTTGACCCTGCTGGTAAAGTCCTTGATGATGGGTCAGCTTTTTCTTCCGCTTTTGGGTAAGGGGGAATGTGAAAAGTGGACATAGTTTTGATGTAAAAGTAACAATTCCGATAAAGGACAGTGATTTTTTTTTGTTCTCCCCACAGATTCAATTTCTTTTTGGCATAAAAACAAAGTTTAAAGCCGTTTGATCTTTCACGCCATTGATTTTAATTTGGTTTTGCATGTGGACTCTCTGGGATTAGCCCCAATCAATCAAAGTGTACATGTAAAAGTTGATACCTCTCCGAACTTTATTCAAAGCTGCAACCATCCCATCGGCATCCTCCTTTTCCAATTAATTAATAACGATCAAGGTCAGATTCAGATCCTTCATGCTAATTACTCCTATGACTATAATTATTGGCGGTAGTTTTCCTTTCATCGCTTCAGGCGAACATTGAGATTCATGACCTTTCCAATACAAGCACGCAGTTATATAGTATAAACAATTTAAAATGAGGAATAATTTTCACTTGTTCATCTTTGAGAAACCACCATATTTTCTTAGGAGAGATCTAGGATTGGCTATTTTTGCATTGGTTATAGTTATTTCTTGAGTTATATCGGTTTCATCTTCCTTTGTTCTTTTTTTTTTTGCTAAGCACGTTATCCTTCTAATTAAAGTAATCATGTTTGAGATTATGTTAATTGTTAAATGTGATTATTTCTTCCCATAATATTCGAACCACCCTAGTTCACTATATTATGAGAGGCTAACACTTTCTACTAAACATCTTTTTGGTTATCGATTTCATATTCATTCAAAACAAAAAAAAAGAGTACACTCAGTACCTTTCTTTCCCAAAGAAGTAGAAATGTATTTCTTCTAGGTCTTTTTTTTCTCTTTTTTTGTATTATCATTATGTGTTCTCTTTATGCTCTTTGCTACCTGTAAACATACTGTTTATTATTTAATATATCATTTTGCTTCTGATTAAATAAAAAAGGAGGAAAGAGGAGGAGGGTACAATATTGGAGTGGACCATTTGCCCACCCTAAAATGACCATAGTACGGCTTTTTGCCCCCAAGAGCCATTATTTTGCCTTTTTAAAGTGGCTACGGAAGTGTGCAAGATTTGTATTTTTTGACAGAATGTTAAAATATTAAAATGA
>JANTPZ010090137.1:0-32418 GCA_025593235.1 Vachellia pachyceras | reverse complement strand
CTCTCTAACCAAAACTAAAATCCTTCACGTAATGCCCTCCAGCCTGGCCCCACCCCAGCTGAGCTTATCTCATCATCCTTCAAAATATCTCTCCGTCAAAATTTCGCCGAATCTCTTAACTTCCAACTAACTCTTCCGCTGCGTTTCGTTTCGCCGGGTCTTTCGTTGGATTCTCAGAAACCTTCGTTGCCCAACCCTGGTAGTTATCCAGCTGTAACCCATACTAACCGGCAACCCACTATCATCGGTTTACATCTCCTTTCTTATCTGTTTCAGTTAACCAGCTGCGTCAGTTATTGACTCACCCCTCTTCTTATAAACCCTCCCATTCCTCTTCTACCCCACCTCCCGATCACAGGCGTGTCCCTTTCAGCAGTCTCTCGCTCTAGTCTCTCCCATCTCTCTCTGCTTTCTTTCTTTCTTTTTAAATTTAATTTTCTATTTTCTTGGGCATTGGAGATTCTGGTGGTTTTTAGGCTTTGCTTAGGGTTGATCAACGACGAATATAGGACAATGGAGGCGATGCATGGAGATGTGGATCGGGTTAAGGGTCCCTGGAGCCCTGCGGAGGACGAGTTGTTGAGGCAGCACGTTCAACGGCACGGCTCTCGAAATTGGTCCGCGATAAGCAAGGCGATCCCCGGACGATCTGGAAAGTCGTGCCGGCTCCGGTGGTGCAACCAGCTGTCACCGGATGTAGAGCGTGGCGCCTTCACTCCCGAGGAGGACGAGATCATCGTCAAGGCACACGCCGAGTTCGGCAACAAATGGGCCACCATAGCCAAGCTCCTCAACGGCCGTACGGACAACTCCGTCAAGAACCACTGGAACTCCACGTTGAAGCGCAAGTACGCATCATTGGTCGGCGACGTCGAAGATCCATCGCTCCAACAAGCGAAGAAACCGGCCACCGAAGATCGATTGTTGACTATTCCACCGCTTTTAGTAGGTCATTGTTACAGCCCGAGCAGCCAAACTGGATCCGATGTCAGCGATTCCGGTCATCAGGCAGTCTCTAATTCTCCGACTCTGATTCGGCCTAAAACGAGACCGCCGGTTGCGATCCTGAACAGCGATCTCTCAACAGAACTCAGTCTGTCCCTTCCTGGAGCAGAGTCGGAGGAGTTATGGAGGGTTAAAGATTCAGGTCCTATCGCACGCTGTGAGAAGGCATTAACAGAATCGATATTATTATCAACCGAGAAGCATAGTGGAATCACGACATTTGGGCCAGAGTTACTGGCGGTGATGAAGGAGATGATAAAGGATGAAGTGAGAAATTACATGGCGGCGATGTGAGGGAGATGGTTGGATTTTAAAAAAAAATACCAGTGTGATGAGATGAATTTTGATAAATGGAGAAGGCATGGGTCCTGAAGACTGCAAAGACAAAGTGATAATTCTTCTTGGCTCAAGGTGAACATTTATTTTGAGACTGTGTATATAGCATATACAGAATCGAAAATAGAGCTAGGGCTTAAAGAATTCGAAGTCAGTTGGGATGTGATCATCCAACCAATATGGTTTAAAAATTTTGACAAAAGAGAAATAGAGAATTCTTTGGGAGATTAAACAGGCTTCTCTGCTATCTGTGCTTAATGCTTATCTATTCTAATTTGGGTCGTTTGAGTAATATTTTAATGTGATTATTAAAAAAATCCATTATTCCATGTGGGCCTCCTGCTGCCATTGTTTTAGTTAGAATTTTGGTATTATATCTATGCAGATTTTTTAATGTACTCTATTTTAAAGTTGGATCTGAGGGACAGGAATTTAAGTTCGACTTTGGTTTGGATGAATTAAAATAGAAGACACTTTGAAAAGTTATCCAGCACAGTTAGATTCTTCTAAAAGAAGTGCAAAGAATATCGGGAAAGAAGAGAGAATTACAAAAGCTCACTCATCTAAAGTTAACCTGAATGAGCAAAGAAATTTAAACAGCAAACAGTTGATCTTTAGGTTTCATGCAATTAATAACTTTACTTATAATACCAATGATCTTAACCGCTTAGTACCTAATTATTTTTTTATTCGTATGTTTTAAATAAAAATTTCTTATAAATTTTTTATCATTAATTCTGTACTGAGCTATTTTATGTTATAATTAGGACGTGAATGAGTACCTTTCTGAATTTCCTTCATGCATCGCAACAATATTTTCAGCTTTTATTAAAATTAGGTGTGTGACTGTCTATAGATGGCTTTTTGTGTATTAGGATAAGTCCAATTGTTTCATACATTTTATATCTTATAATAGTTGATTTGTTAACATTGATAATATTAATATCAATATTTAAAGTTGATGATATTGATTTTAATATATTTATTATGTTAAAGGTTTGGCGTTGAATTCATTTCAGGGCAAAATCATCAAACCATAACATTGTTTTAAAAAGTTGTCGTGGCCTCAGCAATTTACTTTTATTAACTTAATTAAGGACTAGGACGAAATGAATAGATTAATTATTTTAGTTTGAATCGAATCCGAATATTGCTGTTTTATCATGAAAAAGGGAATCGTTTTTTTTAATCAACTTGCGTGTTATTTTTGGCATGGAAAAGAAAGAACGAAGGTTAAGAGAGAATAAAGGTACCATGTTTGTACTGCACGTACCACTTTCATGGACCCTGGCTCTTTTTTTGTAAAAAAATAATAATGAGAGCCATTGATGAAGTTGTTGCAGTTATTAAAATAGAGGAATTTATAAATATGTAGAAATTAATTTTTAAGTTGTCAAGTAAACATTCGTCGACGTTAGTTTATTTGTTTCTTCTACTTATCGACTATCGAGTAAACAAAATATATCGTTTATAAAAAAAAAATTCCAGCAGTTAACAAAACTGTTTTTGTTTTGTTTTGACAACAATACAACTTTTATTTTATATGTCGTTACTTCCTCCCTCCCAATTCAAAATTTAAATTTCTCTTAATTATTTTATAGAATAAAAAATGAATAATTTATTTATTTATAATTTTTTGGACGCACAATTATTTCATAATCGATATATAAAAATGTGTGGCGCATTTTTAGATATATTCCTACTATTTAACGATTAAGATTCGATGCGCAGAGATACAAACGTCATAATAAATAAATAGGAGTATTCTGGGGGAAGTTTATATAGGTGAATAGACTGTTGTTTGGGTAAATTTCAGTAGGTAATTAAAATCAAATAAATTAGGAAGAAATTGGGTCAGAAACAGTGCAAAGCAAATGAAATTCAACTACTATCGTCAACACAGGATGAATGGAGGAGATGAAGAAGGATTATATTGTTAAGAACGATTGTGGGTATAGAGAACTTGATAGCAGATATAGAAGGAGCAAGGCAAATCAGAGTGAATTCCATGAATATAGTGTGTTCAATGTGTTTGCAAGTAAAAATAGGATAAAGATAAATAATTGGTCACCAGCTACAGTGTCAATAGTTGGTTACGTCCAACGACCTCGGAGAATTTTAGGGTAGTGGTCGTAATCTTTGGACCCTAACTATCCGGTCCAATATTGGGGGAGCTGGGTGACTAACATGAGCTCCAGGTGTGGTTTTACGTGCTCTTAATGCGTTTGACCGTTGGAACTCTTGGTGAAACACGTCTTGGACTGATTTTGTTTAATGGGCTTGGATTGGTTTGACCTAGTGCCGGGAATGCGGGCCAGCCCGCGGGTTGCCCGCCAGGTGGCGGGCTGGGATTTCCCAACCCGCCAACCTTTTATTTTTTTTTAAAAAAATAAAAAATAAAATTCTTTTTTCATTTTTTACCCAATTTTTTTATAAGATTGCATATTTATGCCATTCTCTTTCAAATTCTATAAATAAAATGTTTAATAATTTCCTAAAAATAGAATTTAATATTACTTTTATCCTTATAAAAAATATTGGGATGGAAAAAGGGTAAAAATATATAAGATATAATCATTTTAAAAATTTTAAAAAAAATAAAAAGCGGGCTGGCGAGCCCGCGTCAAAAAAACGGGCTGACGGGTTGGGCCCGCGGGCCCAACCCGTTTTACCGGTACTAGTTTGACCAAAGTTATTTTTTGGGCATACAATTATATATCTACAACCAAACAAATCTCTAAAATATATTTTTTATCAAGGTTGTTAAAAATTGCGTAATAATTTATATTTTGAATGAAGATTAGTAAAAACATATGATTACATGATTAAAATATTATGTATAATGAGAAATTGTGGAAATATAACATTAATAACGGATGACCATGTATTTGAATTTTTTTTTTTGTTTTTCCGCTCAATCTCCGGAGCTTCGCCCCGATTAATTTGGATCCGACCTGCGTCGCGCACCTGAAAATGGTGGGTGAGTCTCCCAACGGTGGCTACTGCATACACAAGGACTTGAATTTGAGATCTTGTTTAAGCTGAATCAAGCCGCTTACCATTTAATCCAACCAACCGTTGGTCATCTATTTGAATTTGATTCGCCGAGTTTTGACCAGAAAATGAGTCCATCAAGAGGTTAGGATAAGACGCAGGAGTTAACAGTTTAAAACGAGTTTTAGACAATAATGGACCTTAATACGAGTAAAGCAGGCTTTTATGGTCCATGTCATCCCATTCCTAGGCACGCGTCTCGACACACAGAGCCACCCTCCCTCCCTCTCAAAGAAGGATTCGGTTTCAGTGCATGGCGAGGGAGAAGCGTCCCATGCTTCTCCCTCTTTTATTTATTTTTTATTATATATTTTATTAATAATTAATATATTTATATATTTAATATATCTTCAAGTACCTTCCGCTTCCTCTGGAACTGTGAAATTGGCTCCCCATGGATAACCATCTGATCAAATGATACATGCTGCCAATTTGTGTTGCAGGGTAAGCTCCAATATGAGAGTCAGCAGGCACATCAACAAACGTGTTTTTCCATGGAATGTTATCATTCTGTCTAGAAGCAGAAGATAAAAGATGATTCTGTCTCCCTTGCTGATCCAAAAGATTTAACCCCAGCACCAGATTCTGAAAAGAAAAGGTTTGCAGAAATGTCTGGAATGAAAAGGAACATTTTTTTCAATAATTCATAAATAAAAAATAAATAAAATAGAATAAATTTTAAATATTAAATATATTATATAAATATATTTTAAAGATATTAATTATATAAATATATATAATAAATTATATAAATATATTTTAAATATATTAATTATTATAATTATATTAATTATTAATAAAATATATAATAAAAAAATAAATAAAAGAGGGAGAAGCACGGGACGCTTCTCCCTCACCATGCACCGAAACCGGTTCCCTCAAAGAAGAGTCTTGTTAACTTGCAAAGTATTACTTATCTACTCTAACCCATTTATTGGTGTGTTAACGACACAAATTTTTTTAGGTCGCATGTCTCTTTTTATTGTAATTAATTTTGTTCAGAGTGTTGTCAGATAAGTATTCATTCTAATGGAAATTTGAATTTTGGTTTGCTATATCAAGAGACTTATAACCCATTTTATTCACCCTCTCCTTGGTAATGAGATAGAAGTTTGATGGTGAATGAATGGGAAGATCTCCAACTGGACTCAGGCATTTTCAGAAAGCGATCAACTGTCGAAGCAAAATTGGTAAGGATGTGTTGCTAGCTATAGGAGGCACTGATTCAAATTCAAAAGGATCATAATCAGAAGCGATATATGTATATACATATATTATAGTACTAGCTACATGCATTTTTATGGATGTATCTAGTGGCCTATGCCAGTACTTGGACCAGATGGATGAAGAAGGAGGCGAATACGACCTTTGCCACCTCCGCTTGGCCCTGAGGCCTTGATGGTCCTCACAGCCATGCTTGTGATGTTAGGGTTTGTGATCTGCATCATCTTCTCAGGAGCCAACTGCATAATCTGGAGCGGTCGAGCAGCAGCAAGAACCCCACAAGGCAACTCATGAAGGCATAATAACATCACAAAGCAATAGAGGCACGAAGATCTCAGTTTAATACCACCCATTATATTAGAGAGTAGAACATCAGAACAAGAAGCGCATATGATCAATGATGATGATGAAGTTTTTAATAATAAGGGGCATTTTATATTGCAAGAGATAATGCTTCGAAGCAAGGAAAAGAAACCAACAAGATGCATGCATGCACTGATCATGAAGTAACCATTCGTGAAAGATTGGGTCCAGTGAAAGAGATCCCACTTTCTTCAATTAAACTTCATGGCTGGTATCACTATAAACACGCGTATCTACTATTAGTGTTAGATATATATATATATATATTATGTATATTTATATTTATTTACCCCCTTGCAGCTTGGGCAATGGAGTTGATATTTGCCTTAACCTAACTTATCTCTCAGTCATGAGCATGGCCTTTCCTGATTTCTTGTTCATCAGTGTCTATATGCAACTCCAATAAAAAAATTAACTGCAATTATGAGGAGTAAGAAAATAAGCTGTAATTAGTTAGAACAGTTCTGGAAAAAAATCAGAAAGGGAAGGATTTTGGTTTGGCCATGTAACAAACGAAATCGATCAAGCTTATAATTTCAGCGTATTAGTGACTGGCAGATCAAAATATATCTGTTGAAGATCTTTCCATCATCAGATTGCACGACATACATATATTCTTTTTTTATCATCACTTGTATCATGGCATGGTTATATTTAACCTCAAAACATTATATTTTCTTATTCTTCTTCGACTATAAGAGTTAAACAACTAATTTAAATATGTTAAAGAAAACAGTTAAATCAATTATTTAGGATAGGTGTTGGTGTTTCCTTAGAATTTTTTTTAATCATAGATATATATATCTTTAATGTAACTTCTTAACATATACAGTTAATAAGAATATTTTAGGAAGAAAATTATAAATTTAAAAGATAAAATGATTTAAAATTTTATATTTAAAATAAAAATTAACATTCTTGCACCGAAGTTCGAAACCAATATGTTATCTATATTTATATAGATCAAAAGCACAAATTGACAAAACACAGAGTTCGAAGTAGGAGTCTTTATATTTCTAACTTTCTTGACCTTCACGACATCAAAGAATGGTTGAGAGGTTGAAGTGAAACCTCATTTATATCGATCATATATGCACGCACGCACGCTCCTATGGCTTCTTTTAAGCACACTTACTGTTGAATTAAACAGTTAATTTCCAACTTTCATTCTTAATTTAAGCCTCTATTCTTCTGAAAGTCAAACGAAGGATATGCTTTTTTAACAGAAGGCTGGACTTGATGGAAGCATTTTGATAGGTAGGTCTGTATCAGTTGTCATACTTGGTCACTTTCAGGACTATTTTTTTAACGGTCACAATTGATCGATGTGATATTACACAGAAAAGAGAAGGCCACCAATTATGAACGTTTTGTTAGTCAGATTACCTTGACCCATCAAGAATATTAAAGCGAGATAAAAAAAAAAAGCATTGGTCAAACATACGTAGATATACTCTTTAAGTTTATATATATTGGCTCTGTTTGGATAGCCGTTTGGACATCCAAAAGCTATTTCTGCGTTTACCGAAACAAAACTCCTCTCACATATTTACCTCGGAATCTGTGTCCGTTCTTCCAACGGGCTATCCAAACACACTAATTGTGTGTTTGGGAAGTCCATTGGGAAAAATGAGTTTACAGATTTTGAGATATTTTACGGATTTCAAAATAGTTTTATGAATTTCAAGATGGTTTTAATGAATTTTAAGATGTTTTTTTACATATTTTAAGATGATTTTATCTTGACTTACATGTACCGTTTGAGAAACGATGTTCTCAAACAAGCACATTGCTTATGAGATCTGTTATATGATTCAGCCACCGTCCATCAATTCCTTGGAAGTAACAATTTTCTCTTTAAAGGGGAACCGTTCGATGCATATATATTTGTAATGCTATAATATCACTTAAGATATGTACGCCTACTTTTAGGATTAGGATTGTGTCTTTGTCATAGGCCAAGTTTTGACTGTGGGAAAAGCGACCACACATAATTTGCTCATTTAGAAACACGGTAGATAAGTACTTTTATGTAAGTTAAGGTAAATATATGAAAGGGATTATCTCATTTTGTGAAAAAACATTGTTGAACGTACGTTTGATTTTTTCAAACTCTATAACAAACATACCCAATGGTGTGTATAGGAATCTCCCAAAGATTCGATCAATTAATTTAGGTTTAATTTGGATTAGTTGTACATTATATTAGAGAGATGGAGGAGGGTTATAAAGATATTTGATTCCAAGCTATTGACCACTTTCCCATTTTCCAAAAAAAAAAAGTTGAAAAATCCCCAAGAATTTAAATCTGTTTACAGATCTATATGCAATATATTCTCAACAGGCACAATTTTTCTTTACATGTGTACAAATCCATCTTTAATTATATGTAAAATGAAAGATATTTATATATAAATGAAGAGACATAACACAGAACTAAAAAAAAAGTTGCACCCATTGGAATACATGGCTAACTTTATAACTTTTTGGTGTTAAGAAATTTAATTCTCCTTTTATAGAAATCAGAAACATAAAATATTTAACGCAGTAGGTCCAAATCTTAGTTTGTGACATAAACGTGAACTTAAATTTTGCAGGATAATAACCACCAGTGGTTTAGATCGACTGGTAAGAGGTCGTTCTAGCTTAACCACGGGTTTCGAGTTCGAGCCGTGGGAATGCAGCAGCTTTAAAATCTGGTGGTAGCCTAGCCGCCTTTAGGGTCCTACCACGGGCGATCTGGATTAGTCTGAGACCGTTGTTCGCCTAAAAGATGGCTTGCTTTGGGATACCAGATGGAAACCATTCAAAAAAAATTTTGCAGGATGATAATGTTGTGGAAGTTGGGCCTTTTGGGCATGATGGCCTTCTTTGGACTCAAGTTTTGGACAACTGTTTGTGGGCCTCAAAGTTGAATTAGACCTGTATGCCCACACAACCCAATTATTTTGGGTATTATATGTATTTGAATCTAAACAAATTCGTAAAGGAAAACCAACGATTGGTTGGATCAAGTGGTAAGCAGCTTGTTTCAGCTTAAGTAAGGTTTGGAGTTCGAGTCTTTGTGTATGCAGTAGCTACCGTTGGGAGACTCACCCACCATTTTCAAGTACGCAACGCAGATCGAATCCGGATTAATCAGGGCGAAGCTCTGGAGATCGGACGGAAAACAAAAAAAAATCATAAAGGAGAAGAGAAATACTTACAACTCAGTCAATCACTCAATTGTCATTGAAAATTCATTGCGGGTTAATGATCAATATTTTTTTTAAACTCACATAATCCTCTCGTGCTTAATGCATGACTTAATTGAAGAGTTGATTTTGATCCTAAATATAGGGACTATTTTTTATATTCATTATCCCCCAAAAAAAAAACTCTTCTACTAAACTTTTCTCAACAACACTTTAATAATGTACCTATACATCCTATGAAGTGGGTTTCACTCGGTAACGGTAGAAAAATTCATTAACGGCAACATGGAGAAATTCTACTGCTTTTTTATTTTTTTTCATCTAACTCTATCAACATTTCTTTTTCCTACTTTAAACTCAAATACCTTAACTGTTTCAATCAGTGGAAGTTTTCCATCACCTGCCTTCTCTTGGATTATCTACTTCAAGATTTTTTTTCCCATAAGAGTGTATATGAATTTATCTTGGGAAAATTCAACTAATTAAGAAGCTGAAGCTTTATTTCTTATGGCCACAATCATATAGTTTTCAAGTGAGTGAAGATAAATTTTAAAATCCAGCTCACTCAACTGTGTATCTTAGAGTATTTATAGAATAACAATGTTGATTAGATTTACAAGGATGCAGTGAACTTGCACGGGTTTGGTGGAAAGGCAAATGAAAGAGAACATTACTATTGCTGTGATCTCTACTAGACAGAATATAATGGGTTCATGATTTGGACATTTCAAGCTGTTACATTAATTTGCTCCTTCCAATGCGAAAACCCTTAATTCTTACGTGCTCTAGTAGCTTAAAGTCCATAAGTGCAATAAGTTAGTGCACCAAAGAGAAAAAGGATCAAATTTAAATCATACTTTTACTTAATTTGGTTTTTCATATACAATAAGTCCGAACCAAAAGGGTGGCTCATACCATACGCAAAAAAAGAGGCTGGCTTAAGAGTTAGAGTTTCATGATGCAGTACTGTAACGCGTGCATTGTGAGGCTATCTAACTAATTAAGAGTTTGGGAGCTTGTCTTGTTTTTGACCAAGTTTATCAGATCCACTTCTTCACCCAACATATGAAGCAGTGAGTAGTTCTTGTTATTTTAAGTGAACTTTTTCTTGGAAGAGTCGTACAAGATAAGTTCAATTCAGATCAATCAGCTTAATTTCTCTCCACAACATTATACTTTGAATCAATCAAACTTGCTGTTTTGACGCAATTATCCCTTTGTTTAGTATTGCTTTGGATTTTTATTCATATACTAAGTGCCATGAGATCGCATGAGGCTTCTTTTCTTATCTTTTTAAGTGGCAGATTGATCAGAGAAGCAAGAAATCGACAAATTAAATCACGGTTGACCCATATCCAGAAACATCACATATAGGTTCTTTTCCAATTTACAAATAAATGCATGGTTAGGTATTCTTCAACAAAGTTGTCGATCTCCTTAAGAACACTGCGCATACACACACACGCAAGTACACACACCACAATCTCTTCTCAAGCTAGTGCTCCCAAACATTCTAAACTAAACGGAGCCTTCACTTTAAGCCTTAGTATTTACGTACTGAGCAGCAGCATAGGTTTGCTTATATACTAAATTACCAATAATGGCAGGAAGATCAATCCCATGCATGGCCTTCTACTTATCTGTGCTCATACTCTTGTGGAAGCTGTGTCCTGTTTCTGTGATGGCAAGGCCGCTTGTTAACAGATTATTGGAGAAGCATCCACATGTTACTCAAGAGGCAGTAGAAGGCATGTTTATGATGAGGAGATCATCAGTCATGGAAGGTTCTAGAGTTCCATCGATGGCATTCGACAACAGTGGTCCTAGCCCAGGACAAGGACATCATCACTGATTAAATTAATTAAGCTTACATACACACGGAAGAGGAAGATTTAATCAGCTTCTATATTAATTAATTAAAGCACTTCCGCTTTAGAATTTATAATGCTTCCTTCAATATATATATACTATGTAGTCTGAACCCTTAGGCCAGGTGGCTTAATTATATAGAGTTCATGATATACAATAGAATTAAAGAATGAGTGCAGTACCCATTCTATTTAATTAATTAATTATCTAATTTAAATCTCTTAAAAATATTTCAAGAGAGTACTAACAATAATCTTGATTAAAGTTTTATTAACAAGCTGCTGTGAGAAATTGCAAGGGGTTGGTCAAGAAGCAGATGAAAGAACAAAACACTGTTGCAGCCGACAAGACAAAATATAATGGGTGTGATTTGGACCTTTGAGAAAATTAATTAGCTAAAGAAAAATATATATAACCATCATTACGTGCTCTAGCTGCTTGATGTCCACAACTGTAATACGTCATGGCATATAAGAGAATTCTAACACCAAATTCAAACTATAATTAACTTACACAATCTGGTTCAAACCAAGTCTTGTTTCTTTGGATAAAGGGTGCATGGTGGCTTATATCATATAGAAAAAAAGGAGGCTGATTCATGGTATACTGGTAAAGTTATACAGTGTAATGCATTACCAGGTAGACTAGAGTGATGGCTATTTAACTTCATTGTCTACTTTTCCCCAAATATATATATATATATATGAATTTAAATTGTGCCATATAACTGAGTCAAATACATCAAATCAGATTTTGGAACACTGGTAACAAATCAGATTTTAGAATTATATAGAATATTAATATTTTTTGTATATAAAAATATATTATACCATCATTCTTATCAACAAAACTTGTACTAGGAGGTATTTTCACAAATTTTCCCATCAGATTTTTACACAATAATTTATATAATTACAATGGACTAGAAATTTGTCCTATACATTTCCACAGAATTCCACTACAACAACAATCAAATTGCACAAGTTCGGGAACTTCATCCAACACACACACACACACACACACACACACATATATATAATGCAGTTTTAATTATTTTTAGTGACCGAACTTTGTCTTGGAAGAGTCGCATCAAATAAATTCAATTCGGATCGATCAATTAACTTCTTTTCTCTCCACATAATTCTACTTTAATCATCCTTGCCTTATCGCAATCTTTGTTAAGTGATTTGTTAAGAGCTCACTTAGGGTTGCTTTGGATTTCTTTTTTATTTTAATTTTCTTTCATAAGAAATGCTATGAGATAGAAGTAATTATTTTCCTTCCAAAACGAATAAAGCAACAATCTTCTCCCTCACTAACTTGGCCAAAACAAGCATCTCACCGTCTCCACTCATAAAAACCCTAAATCCTGTGGAATTGTTCATGTGACCCTACCAGCAAGAAGATTCATCGATCAGAGAAGCAAGAAGGAAAAAAACATTTAACTACCTAGAACCATAGCCTCTTAATTGCCAGCTAGGTTCTTTCCCTCGACACAAAAGCCTAATTTCCATGCATCCACGTGAATATCATGGCTAAATAGTTCGGTACAGTTCAACAATCAAGACCAATATAAATACAAGAAAACACCACACTCTCTTCTCCTCAAATAGTCTCAAACATTCTTCTTAAGTGAAGAAAAAGAGCCTTCACTTAAGTCTCAGTACTATTATAGAAGCCAAGTATACTTGCTTATATACACTAATCAGTTATGTCTGCTGCAAGAAATCCATCCATGGCCTTATATTTTCTTCTCCTTATTCTCTCGTGGAAGCTGTTTCTTGTTCCTGTGATGGCAAGGCCTCTTAGTGACACATTGGAGAAGCATCCAGACGTTTCTCAAGAAACGACAGAGGGTATCTCTGTGAGGAGATCAATTATGGAAGGCCTTCGAGACACGAAACATAGTATTCCAAGGTTATTGGAAGCTGACCGCAGTGGTCCAAGCCCCCCTGGAGAAGGAAATAAATAGCCATTGATTAAAGCTCATATGAAGCACTTCGTTTTATATAGTTGCTTACTGCTTTTCGTGGTCATGTCTTGATGTTGTCTTTGTTTTTTGGTCCCGTGCTTCTTTGTTTGATTTTAAGTTATTATTGCGAACTATGTGCGCAGTCAATTCTTGCTGAAAAATGTAATGTATACACATAACAAGGATGTATATGGTAATATCTAAAGTTTGCAACTTCATATTTCATTAGTTAACCCCTTTGTCTTTGTACTTCTTTCCCTTTCTGCACATAATGTTGGAGAACATTACATAATTTCTTCAATGGATGTCAGAGAATTAAACGTACGTAGCATATTTAATTTCCAATTGCAGAACTATGTATTATTAATAGCCTACTTAAAGCAAAAAAGCATCTGTATAATCATTCTCTTTCGTTTTTAAAAATTGCAAATATGCAACTATAATGTGTGATCTTGACCTTTAATTTGAGCAACTAGGTTCATCCTCTTTTTCTAATATATACTAATTAACTCATAGATGGCTTCCCATATTAATGTTTCTGCGTCACTGTTAGTCTGGTTGACTAATTTAGGTGGCTTATATATGAACACGAGTATGGCCTTTAATATGGAAATTAAAAAGAGAAGGACTTCAGAGTCATGATACTATATACTATGAGAGGTACATATATAGTGTATATACTGTTGAGACTGCACTATACGGTGAGTAGGATGATGACTAACACGAGTATCTAGTTCATCTATGTGCTTTATTCCATTTGTCTCTTTTACTGAACAATTTATATACTCTCATCTCACACCTGATATGAATACCGTTTTTTTTTCCTCTTATTGCAACCTAAAAAATTTGCCACGTGGTTCTTCTATAAGGTATCTTTCAAATATGAAAGGTGGCTCAAATTATTTGGTGTTTACTCAGAAAGTTTATATGATTTTCACCCTATAATCATGAAGTTTCACATATTACAAAGATTAATTATGTTTATGCCCATTTAGTTGATAAGAGTATTGTTGGAATATTGAGAAATACTTTTTAAAACAAATAAAGCAATTTAACAACTTTTCTTAATCTGTCTGCAACATATAGGAAACACCTTATTAATTATTCTTTTATTGTTCCTAATATTTAAAAGTTATTTTTAGAAGACACTTAGTGGAACATACGTACGGAGCAACTTTGTACTTATTTTTAGTGAACGTAACCATTGTCTGTAGAAAGAGTTGTGTAAGACAGCTTCAACTCAAAATTCTATATCTGCCAGATCAGCTCTCACTAGCTCAGTCATTACATAATTATGTTGATTTAGAATATTGTTAATGTTGACGCATGCAATCCTTACAAGTCACTTTATCTTCTTTTACACACACACACACACAAATATATATATATATATATATTATCTGTGCGCGCGCGTGTATGGATTAGTTCATGTCACACTATACTAGAGATAACAGATTGATCAGAGAAGCAAGCAAGAAACACTTATTTGACTATCTATAGAAACGTAAAGTTTACATGGCCAACCCACGCATGGGTTGATCAACAGATAAACTTGGTTTGAATAATAACACTATAATAAAGTGCTGTATACACGCACACCACTCTCATCTCAAGAAGCTAACCTCATATGTCCTTGCAACAAAATAAAACTATCAAGAGATAAAGACCAGTTAGTATCAGACTCTAATTTAGCATATGTTGCTCATGCTATTTACACCAGTCATGGGTAAAAGAACCCAATCCATGGCCTTATATCTAGTTATTGTAGCTCTTGTTTTGGCTGCGTATCCTGCTCGGGGTGGCCAGGCCTCTTAACAATAATGAAGGGTTAAAGGGTATCCTTTTGGAGTCATCTGATAAGGTATTGATGAGGAGGTCAATGTCAATTTCAGCTAAGGAAGGTCATGGACATGAGAATACTGAGTGGTCGCGCATTATTAAAACTTACAAATTCTGGTCTGGAGATGGCCATTCTGGACAAAGACAAGATCCATATATACCATGAACTTCATAGTTAGATGTGGGGAAGAAGGATGGCACTTTCATCAAAATACTTTCCCTTCTGGTTGTTGTGTAACTAATGTCAAGTTTAATTTTATCGTCATTATATTGTCTTTCGCTAATGTCGTAGACTTTGTCACTGTCAAGTTTGAGTCAGCATTGAGCTGATCAATTATGGGATTTGATGCTAGAATTTAGTTGCCTCTCTATTTTTTTTGTTGAGTAGTTGCCTCTCTATTGATCCCTTAATTCTGTATGATATATAATATAACCTTCAATATTTCCTCATGATGATCATCATGCAATATAATGCAAAGCCTTTCCTTTTAAGAAAAATAAATACTTCATTAGCTACTGTCAAATTTGATATTCATGTCAAGACTATGTGTTATTTGAATTAAGATTCCAAAGATAATCTTATGAGGTTATAAGGAATTAATGTAATTATTACCTATTAAGTTTTTTTGTAATTACATTCTTTCTTTGAAACTTATTGTGATTCTCCCTTATTAAAATGAGTAATAATTACTTTTTTGTCAATTAAGTTAATGACTCCTATAAATTTCTTGAAGTTCTTATTTTAATCACTTAGGTCCTCTTATTCCTTTTTCGTTTCTACCCTTTTTTTTTTATAGCAACTATTACAGCGACTTCGTTGCCTATTTAATATTTTGATAAATAAGGGCTCCCATGTTGAGTTCTTTTTTATTTTAATTTTCTTTTTTTGTCCAACATAGGTTGAGTTCACTGGACCATTGTATCTCTACCAGCTCAACATTGAACTTTTGGAAATTGAAAATTCTTACTTTTAACTTTGTCGACCACATATTGGATGTGACTTCTTATTAATGCACTCAAAGCTAAGGTACATTATGCGAATAGCGTGCAAGGAACATAATCGTATGATCATGTAACTTCAAAGTCGTCAAACTCATATAGTTCCGTTGCGCCAAATCCTTCCATATGAAAGTTCAAACTTGAAAGTAATTTACAATTACTAGCTAGCTTCATTCTCGTCAATTATTAGCGAAATGATCATTCTAATTATGCTTGATGGATACTCTAGAAGTTTTTCACGTGACTTGATAATATAAAGTTCTTACAAAGATTATTAAGTATACTTTTGAAATATTTTATTAATTTTTTAAAGAACCAGAGTCTTGAATAATTCTGTAATTCGATTGAGAAGAACTTATAAAAGAACGTGGGGAACAGCATGTGGTTTGAATTTATATGTTCGATCCAATTCACGTCACTGATGGTTACTTGCATGCATGCATTATAATTCTAATCTCGTTGTCACTAACTTTAGAGCCGCTCCAATATAATATATGGTTTGCTCTGATTTAGATTCCACTTTTATTATATTTTCAGTGGCTAAGTTGCAGAATACCAGATGCTTGGAAAATCAAACTAGTATCTTGTTTTTAACCAGATTAATTCACAGACTTTTTTTGTTTGCATTGTCGGCCATTTAAACCTTTTCTTTTTCATATTGGTTTCTTACTTCAATAACTTAATTTATTGGTCAATTAATTAAATTCAGCTTTTTTGCTGGGTTATATCGCTTTTTTTATTATATACGATTCATGATATACGTATGTAATACTATGTTTCTCAGTTATTTTAATGCAATAGTTCTAGTTATAAAATAATATTTTATTCAAAAATATTTAGACTATGAATGGATCTAATAATTAATTTTTTTAAGTAATTTATGAATTTATTAATATAATTATTAGAAATATATCAAAATAGACAAATATTATTCAATAAGTTTATATGGTTTTTGATTAAAAAAATTATATTTAAAAAACCATAATACATACCGCCATTCATTATTGTAACAATTTAAGGTTGGGGGATATCACAATCTAATTTTTTTGACGCAGAAAGATCACGATGCTGACTTCAAAGTCTTAATATGAACATCTCTTCTGAGTACATTTGCATGTTAGAACAATTTAACTACTAAACTTTTATACATGATTTTGCAACTTATTAAAAAGCTTGAAAAAGGATATGAGAATCAATACTAATTAATAAGTCACACCACCCTATGCCCCTCCAATAATTATAGCTGGAGCCCCATTCTCAGATTTAAGACTTCAACCCACACACACAACAAATTAAAGAGGCTTGATAGAGAGAAATTTTCCACTAGAAAACCTAATTTTTGATGTAGATTGTGGCCTGCTGCCACTTGTGTGCAATGAACAGTACGATCACATCTCCGATCGAAACCACACTATAAATAGAAGTGAATCTTACTTCTTCTTTCTCACGTACTCATGCAATACCAGAATAACCTCTTGTAGATTCGCACCCCCCTCCCCAAAATCCAGTTAAACCATATATACAGTTATGGCTCTAAGACTCCAATCTTCTGCCTTGTTTCTTCTTCTGATCATTATCTTTTTCAGGTTGAGCATCATGCAATGCATAATCGCACGTCCATTTCCTAATGCTTTGGGGCATGCTGATGCTAATGAGCATGGCTCAGTGGGTCTCTTTCTCGAGTCACCACACAATAATAAGGTTGCGAAGAGATCAACTCGAAGCTCCAATAATAACGAAGTTTTCTCTCCTCGAGTGGTGATCGACAATTCTGGTCCTAGCAATGGTGGAGGAGGGCATCATTAGGATGCACCACGTAGCCCCATATGTAGGGCATCATTAGGATGCACCACGTAGCCCCATATGTAATCAGTTGCATAAGAAGAAGGGCACGAAAAAATTAGAGACTTCTCTTTCTCTGGTTTATCTGAAATAAAAGCCATATTAGGCGTGATCTACATAAAAATAGTTTGGATATATAGTGTGTAAGGACTGTTATTACAAGTTCAGAATCTTCTGTTGTAATGTACTAATAAAATCAAAAAATAGTTTTCTGTTAGGTTATTACTTGTTTTTCTTGCCATTAATTGATCACAAGTACTGTTGTTGCTCTTGGCCATTGTGCAACATCTAATTGGTATTCTATATATATATATATATATATTGAATGAATGATATACACATGTACTGTGGTGTACCTTAATTATTTAGTTTATATATTTGGTCAAAAACAAGAATCCACCCATGTGTTTATAATTATATATAGTTCAGGTGCATCTAATTTCTATAAGGCATGATGAGACCGATATTGATCAATTTGTTCACTGATGATAAAAAGCCAAATCAAAAGAACAAAATATATAATTGCTGCCTAGCTGGGCAAAATATAATAGGTGAGCTTGACCTTAATTTGAGCAATAAATATATTCATCCTCTTCCCCGAAAAATAAAAGTAAAAAGTGTATGTGTTTGAAACCATTTTGGTCAACACACACACACGCATACGTGCTGTGGCTGATCATCTCATCATATAGCCTACCAAAAGTGCAATATGCCTGACGCGAGTAATTGGTTCTTTTATATGTGGTTTATTCCACTCTTCCATCTCTTTCATAAAAAAAAATGATTATAAGCATTATTTTCAATCTTTATATCAGACACACATATAACAGTATTAGTAGCACATAGCGATCTGTCAAGTTTTACCGCAATGTCATGTCTGTATTGTTTGTTTCTATGGAAGTCATCATTTTGTAAAAGTTTGGGGGTCTATCATCTATTTTTAGTTGACCAGATTTAGAGCCAATTTGTTTAACATATGAAGCAACTTGTTATTTTCAGTGAATCTTATTGAAAGAGTCGTAAAGACAACTTGAACTCAAAATTCAAGGCACTGATCAGATCAGAACTCTGTCTCTCTCTCTTTAAGTCAACATCTTTCACGGCTTTTATAATAAGAATAGTAGTAGTAGTAGAAGTAATCGCACAATAGGAGATATTGATCAGAGATGCAAGAAAGAAATACCTGTGTGACTATGTGCCTAGGAACTTAATTTCTTTAACTACCCACTGTGTGATTAAACAAAATTAAAGACGTTATATGTAAACAAGTTTTAAATCTCACACACACTCAATTAATTATTCAAATATTCCTTAACAATTCTGTTGTATATTTTATTCTCAGTCCTTTTATATGTATATATATTAGTCTCAGCTATGTACAAGGAGAGAAAAGAAACTCTTATAGTAGTGTCTCACCATGCATTTGGGTTTCAACTTCTGTTCTTTTTGCCATCAGGGCTTTGTATTAAAAAAAATATTTGCGATAAATATATAAAGGTTCACAGGTTGAGTTCAATGTACCATTTATAGTTTTATTTCTCTCTACCAGTTCAAACATAGAACTTTTGGAAATGGAAAACTTTGAGCCTTTTTAACTTCCAATTGCCTTTTGCTGTTTTGACCATAATGCACTCAAAATGTGAATGGCGTACAAGGAACATAATCTTATGATCGTTTAACTTCAAACCCCTCAACCACATCGAGCTCATATAATTGCTTTTCGCCAAATCCTTAATGAGAGACACAAGCTAAATATAATTATCCACAATAATTATGTAGTTGTGTGTGTGTGTGTGTGTCATTCATTTCACTCATCCATTACTTACATGCATGAAGCTATCTTGGGTCACTTAGTGGTGCCATTTCAATAGCTTGGGAAATTAAACTATCTTGTTTCGGCCGAAAGCGCAGACTTTTTCTATGCGTTGTCGGCCATATTTTTATTTTCCCAAACTTTAACTTTCATATTGATTTCTAAATTTAGTGGTCAACTGATTAAGTAATTCTTCTTCTTTTGCTGGGCGCTTTATTCTTATTATCAATTGAGCCGTCGAAAGCTACCATTTCATTTTTTTCATGTAAAAAACAACACTTTAGATCGCTCTCTTGACTTCATTATGCGTATGACTCGTGATAGTACGATGTCTACTATACCACGTTTCTATATTGTAATACGATAGTAAATTTGGTAATAAAATAACATTGTGTCAAACAATGTTTAATTAGAAATCAATCTATTTAATAATTAACAAAACTTAACATTAATTACATTTGGAATTTATATCGCCACTTAGGATAGCTTATAGCTTGTAATAATGAAAAGGTGTGATATATATTATAGTAACAAAATCTATTAAAATAGAAAAATACTGATCTATATTCAATAATAACTGTGTTTAGCAAAAAAGGATTAAAAAATAATGATTTAAAAAACATAGCATTACCTTTCTTATAAATTATGTATAGTAATTTTTTTTTGATCAAATTATGTATAGTAATTATGAAATTGAAATCACATTTTTTATTAGGGGTTACAATACTTGATAAAATTATTTGATCGTGACAAATTAAAGTTGAGTGGGATCAGAATCTAATTTTTTACCTTAAAAAGATCACGATGAGAGCTAAATTGAAATCACATTCACGACGCTGACTTCTCACATTAAGATCTTGTGCACAAATATTTCTAACCGACTATATCTATGCCCATTGAGTAAAGTCCCGTTTGATGGTGTTGAACACTATAACATATATGCAGTCCATGCGAACTAGATAATGATCAAAATTGAACCATTATACATTGTGTTGAACTATATATAGTCCCATTTTCTGAAATTAAAAATTAAAGATATATAAGCTTAGATATGTAGTGAGCAATTTTCCACCACTGAACCTAATTTTCCATGTTGATTGTGGCCTATTGTCAATTGGGTCGACGATGAACAGTTCTACACAATCACTGCTCCCACCTAAACCACGCTATAAATGGAAGCGAACTTGCTACTTCTTTCTCACGTACTCATGCAATAGAAAGACCTCTCTTGTAGCTTCATACACGCACACACCTCAATCCCATTAAATCATATATACGAACAGTAGTTATGGCTGCAAGACTCCGATCTTTTGCCTTGTTTCTTGTTCTCATTCTGTTTTGCAGGTTGAGCTCCATGCATGCACGACCACTTTCTGATGGTTTAGGGCATGCTGATGATGCTAATAAGCAAGATTCATTGGGTCACTTTCTCGAGTCACCACACAATAAGGTTGTGAAGAACTCGACTCTAAGCTCAAATATAAAGAAAGTCTTCTCGCCTCAAATAGTTCTTGATAATTCTGGTCCTAGCAATGGTGGAGCAGGGAATTAGGATGTACAATCCTCCTAGCTATATAATTAATCATTCGCATAAAAGGAAGTGAAAGAAGGAACTTTTTCTGCAGTTTATCTGAAATAAAAGCCATTAGGCGTGATCTAATTAAAAAGTTTGGTAGTTTAATTTGTCAGGAGTGTTAAGTTCAAAGTCTTCCTAGTTTAGTGTAATAAAAGAAGGACCACAATAGTTTTGTGTCTATTTACATGTTTTTCTAATCACTGTATTAAGAGGTGTGTGATATCAGTGTTGTTTCAGGTCATTTTGGGTCGAGGTTGTCTTCTGACCACTCTGAATAATGTATGTAACATCTTGTGAGTATTCTATATATATATATATATTTCATGAATGAAATACACATGCTATTAGCTGACATGTACCTAATTAATTCTTTCCATTTTATTTACTTCAGTTAGTTTTCGTTGCCATGTAACCAGTTAGTTAGATAGTTAGTCTAACCGATTCTGTTGAGTACCTGCCAGCTGTTTACTTTCCATAATTGTACACAGCTGTCATGAATGAAAGAAGTGAAGCATTCATTTTCTCAGTTTCCAAAGGTTTTACGTGATCACTCTCTTCTTCTCCTCTTTTCTTCTTTCTGGTTTCTATGTGCTGGCCGAAACTGTAATATGGTATCAGAGCAGTAAGGTCTTCAACAATGGCAGACTCGTCATCTACTACGTCTTCCACAAGCACTGATGCAGCGCAGAATCCATCTAGTCCATATTATGTTCACCCTAATGAGAACCCGTCGCTAGTCTTGGTTTCCCCAGTTCTATCTGGATCCAATTATCATTCCTGGTCAAGAGCTATGAGGATGGCTATGCAATCCAAGAACAAGTTCCAATTCGTTGATGGAACGATTTCTTCGCCCTCAATGAGCAATCCTTTGTTTCCTGTGTGGGAAAGGTGCAACACGATGGTGCTGGCTTGGCTTACTCTTTCCATCTCGACGACTATTGCTCAGAGTATTCTATGGATCGATAAAGCTTCAGACGTTTGGGACGACCTTCAGAGCCGATTCGCTCAGTGTGATATCTTCAAAGTTGCAGACTTACAAGATGAACTCCAGTCTCTTCATCAAGGTGATCTGACAATTAGTAAGTATTATACGAAGCTAAAAATTGTTTAGGATGAACTGTTGAATCTTCGCCCTCTTCCCATATGTAGCTGCACATCTCGGTGCTCCTGTGGTGCAATCGCCAAAATCCAAAAGTATCAACAGCAAGACTACGTTATACACTTTCTAAAAGGACTTAATGATCGATTTTCCACTGTTAAGTCTCAGATAATGCTGCTTGATCCCCTGCCTCCTATCCACCGAGTATTCTCCCTTGTGTCACAACAGGAACGGGAAATGGGACTATTTTGAGCTCCACCTGATGGAGTTGTCCTACTCGGTAAGGCAGGCACCCTTTCATCAAGGATATGAACGCAACAATACCAAGCACTGCACATTTTGTGGAAAACCAAGACACACCATTGATACCTGTTACAAAAAGCACGGTTATCCTTCTAGCTTCCGATCACGCAACATCTCTATAGTCAACAATGTTTCACAGACGCTTGGAAACAAGGAAACATGTGCTACTCCTGCTTTGGCTCCTAATGCACAGCCTTCCAGCATCGTGCCACATCTCGGTTTCACAGCTGAGCAATACCAAACGCTCCTTAAAATGGTTCAGAAAGAGACCTCATCTTCTTCTGCTCATTTAGTTAATAATGTTGCATCAGGTAACATTTTCTCTTCTCCAATGCACAGCTACTAGATCTTAGATACAGGGGCTACTAACCATATATGTTCCCTTTCCTCTTATTTTTTAAGTCTTATACCTATTTCACCCATTACAGTTCATTTGCCCAATGGATCTACGGTTTTAGCAGAGCGTTCTGGTTCTGTGAGAATCTTTGATTCTCTTATTATTCACAATGTTTTATTCATTCCAAACTTTCACTTCCATATCCTATCAATTTCCAAACTAACTCACTCCATTTGTTGTTGTGCTATATTCCAGAGAGCATTCTGCTTCCTAATGAACCTACCGCAATGGAAGATGATTAGTTTAGCTAAAGAAAGAGAAGGGTTGTATTTTCTTCCTTGCACGCAGGCTGCTCGCTGTCTGACTTCTACAGCAACAACCACGGTTGATCACTCACATGTTCATTCCTTTGATTTGTGGCATTCTAGATTAGGACATCCATCTGTTTTTGTCTTCAAAAATGTTTTCCAATTACATCCATATGTAGTTGCAAATAAGTCTTTTGAACATTGTGATCCTTGCCATTTGGCTAAGCAAAAACGCCTTCCCTTTCCTGTTAGCAATTCTCATTCTAATAAAACTTTCTCTCTATTGCATGTTGACATCTGGGCCCCATATAATGTCACTTTTATTACTGGTCACAAATATTTCCTTACTATAGTTGATGATTGTTCCCGTTTTACATGGATTTTCCTAATGCAAACTAAATCTGAGACCCGTCACGCACTTATAAATTTTATTACTCTGGTTGAAACACAATTTCATGCTGTTGTTTAAACAATTAGGACTGATAATGGAGTTGAGTTCAATATGCCTGATTATTATGCTTCTAAAGGGATCATACACCAAACTTCTTGCATAGAGACACCCCAATAAAATAGCATAGTTGAGAGAAAGCACCAGCATATCCTCAATGCAGCTTGCTCCTTGTTATTCCAATCAAAATTGCCTAAGCTATACTGGACTTATGCTGTCACACATGCAGTCCACCTCATCAACCGCTTGCCTTCTCCTTTTCTTCACCACATGTCACCTTATTTTGTTTTATATCATACCCACCCTGACCTGTCCAATCTTAAAGTGTTTGGCTCACTATGTTTTGCTTCCACCATCTCCCATAATCGTACCAAACTGGACCCTAGGGCTAGAAATGCATCTTTCTAAGATATAAGTCTGGTGTTAAAGGATATGTCCTCCTGGATCTTGTGTCTTGAAATATCCTATTATCACGTGATGTCTACTTCCATGAACATGTTTTTCCTTATCACTCAACTTCTCCTTCTCACATAAAACCCTCTAACATTTCCCTACCACAAGACACTCCTCCTCTTGACTTCCCTACTATCAGCCACAACGAACCTTTGTCACCATCCCCTCTTGACTTCCCTACTATCAGCCATAATGAGCACATGCCACCACCTTCCCCTCCAACTCTTCCCCTCACCTCTACACCACGTAAATCAATAAGACAGCGATAACCACCATCCTATTTGAAAGATTATCATCACGCCCTGCTTTCTTCAACTACACCACCTTCTTCCATTGGCAAAGGTACTTCTCCCCACTCTTTAAACTTTGTTCTGTCATATGACCATCTCTCACCTTCTTACAAGCATTTCAGTCTCTCTATCTCCTCTCACTATGAACCTAAAACTTACAATCAAGCTATGAAACATGAAATATAGCGCGAGGCTATGGCTGCAGAAATTTCAGCCCTTGAGCAGAACAACACATGGTCACTTGTTCCTCTGCCACCTGGGAAATCTGTTGTTAATTAGCTGCAACTAGGTGTATAAAAACAAGTATCATGCTGATGGAACACTTGAAAGATCTAAAGTTAGGCTGGTCGCCAAAGGGTACACTCAAACTGAAGGTGTAGATTTTTTTGACACCTTTTCTCCTGTTGCTAAACTCACCACAGTTCGCCTGTTACTGTCTTTGGCCTCGGCAAAACATTGCCATCTTCAACAGTTGGATGTCAACAACGCCTTTCTTCATGGTGAAATTGATGAGGATGTGATAGGTACACAAACCCTTAGAGAGTCTTCCCCCAAAAGCTAGCTATTGAGGTAGGAGAACCAAGAGCTTATATACCCCATCAAGCAGCCCATAATACTCTATGTGGGACTTTGCCCATACAAAGTCCCTATCAATGCACCCTCCCCGGAGAGCCGACGTTTCGTCGGCTGCACTCCACGGCACTTCACTCGGCCTCCTGCCGGTCAGAACCCTCCGTGGGTAGCCCTCTCACCAATGTCGACAACCAGCTCTGATACCAATGATAGGTACACAAACCCTTGGAGAGCCTTTTCCCAAAAGCTAGCTGTTGAGGTAGGAGAACCAAGAGCTTATATACCCCATCAAGCAGCCCATACTACTCGATGTGGGACTTTGCCCATACAAAGTCCCTATCAGGATGTGTATATGGCTGTCCCTCTTGGTTTTCATTCTCCCTCTCCTGAACTGGTTTGCAAGTTGCACAAGTCATTGTATGGTCTTATGCAAGCTAGTAGGCAATGGCATGCTAAACTCTCTTCTGCTTTGCTTTCTTATGGCTACCATCAATCTAAATCTGATTATTCCTTGTTTGTGTGTTGTATCAATGGTTCCTTCACAGCCTTACTAGTTTATGTAAATGATATCTTGCTCACAGGGACTGACATCACTGAGATACAATGTGTTAAGGCCCTTCTTGACTCTACTTTTAAAATCAAAGACCTTGGCAATCTCAAGTTCTTTCTAGGACTTGAAGTTGCTCGCTCCAAAAAGGGTATTTGTTTGCATCAGCACAAATTTACATTGGACATCCTTGAGGAATTTAGATTTCTCGGATGCAAGCTACTCAAGACTCCCATGCATCGTTCCACCAAACTCTCAAAGGATTCTGGTCATCCCCTCCTTGATAGCACTTCCTATCGGACACTTGTTGGGCGTCTTATCTACCTCACCAACACTAGGCCAGATATTTCTTTTGCAGTGCAGCAGCTTAGTCAATTTATGTACTCTCCCACTGATGTTCATTTAAAGGCTGCACACAGGGTTCTTCGCTACCTCAAATCCTCACCTGGTCAAGGCATCTTTTTTTCATCTGCATCAGACTTGCAATTAAAGAGTTTTAGTGACTCAGATTGGGCTGGATGTTTAGACACCTGTAGATCCATCACTGGTTTCTGTGTCTTCTTAGGTACTTCACTTGTCTCTTGGAAATCTAAGAAGCAATCCACTGTGTCCAGGTCCTCATCCGAAGCTGAGTACCGTGCCTTAGCTTCCCTTACTTGTGAATTGCAGTGGTTGCTGTATCTTTTGCATGACCTCCACATTCCACATTCCAAACCTGCTCTTGTTTATTGTGACAGTCAGTCTGCCAGGCATATTGCTGCCAATCCTACTTTCCATGAGCATACAAAGCACATTGAAATTGATTGCCATCTCATCCGTGAGAAACTCCAAGCCAATGTCTTACACTTACTACCAATACGCTCTCAGGATCAGGTAGCAGATACTTTCACCAAAGCATTGGACCCGGCACCCTTTTCCCAATTAATTTCCAAGCTAGGACTGCATAACTTGCACTCCTCAGCTTGAGGGGGGCTATTAGCTGACATGTACCTAATTAATTCTTTCCATTTTATTTACTTCAGTTAGTTTTCGTTGCCATGTAACCAGTTAGTTAGATAGTTAGTCTAACCGATTCTGTTGAGTACCTGCCAGCTGTTTACTTTCCATAATTGTACAAATACAGCTGTTATGAATGAAAGAAGTGAAGCATTCATTTTCTCAGTTTCCAAAGGTTTCACGTGATCACTCTCTTCTTCTCCTCTTTTCTTCTTTCTAGTTTCTGTGTGCTAGCCGAAACTGTAATACATGCAATGTACCTTAATTAATGAAGTCTTCTTTTAGGTTTTAAATCAACGGTGTACAAGTCATATATGTTTTTCTTTATACAACGTCAGATTTGATTCATCAATAAGAGTAAAAACAAATTCACTCGTGTACATATAGTTTATATATTTGTCTCTCATATTGCTGCATCATACTGCCACTTGTGATACATATAGGACCTATTTGGGATAGTGTTCCACCAGGAAGTTCATGTAAGTAGAAATAAAAATCATTTCATATATTTATTTAAAATATACTGAAAAATTAAAGTAGCTTTCACCGCTAATCCAGCATATAGTTAGCTTTACTGACTCTCTTATGTACGTGGATGGAATTTGAATGGAGTCTGTTTTCCCAAGTTTAATTTGATTTAAGTCTTGTATATTATCATGTAGTAAAACCAAGATACATATATATATATATATATATATATATATATATATGAACAAATGCTTTCTAACTGATGATGATGGTGTTGTGCTATGGCTAAAAATTCTAGGAATATCTGGGCCTTTTCTGCTTCTAAGTTGTATGGTTCTCCTAGTAGCAATATTGAATTGGCCCTTCGAGGCTTCAGCACTTCAATAACTTGTTGAGTTCTTAGTCTTCACATGTTATGGTATGTTATTTCGTTTTCCTTTCTTTAAATGTTTACATGTCACGCCATTATCAGAAGTGACAGTTATCAAACCGCTCATGAAGAATGGCCTAAACATTGAAAATGACACGACGTGATCTTAACCTAATAATATTCCTCCCTTATCTATTTTGATTTGCCCACTTTTGCTTCAAGCCACTCAACGAATCTTAATACTTGATACCCTTTCTCCTTCGACACTCCTTACTCATGGGTCATGGCAGCGTCAAAGGAACATGACCAAGAGCTTCATGTGCTCATGGTGACCTTATCAGCCCAGGGTCACATCAACCCCTTACTCCGACTCGGCAACAACCTCCTTTCCAAAGGCCTCCACGTCACCCTCGCCACAACCCGAGTTGTCTACAACCGCGTGTTTCGCTCCTCCACCACCACGGCCTCAGCCACCGTACCCGATTCCATAAACATCAACGGAATCCAGGTGCTCTTCTTCTCCGACGGGCTTAACTCCGACGAGGACCGCAATAATACAAGTCTAGACCAATACATGGAGAAGATCGAAAAGGTCGGACCGACAAATCTGTCCAACCTTATCAAGAACCACTTCGTTGGTGGCCCTAAAAAGCTTGCCTGTGTTATCAACAACCCGTTTGTTCCGTGGGTTGCTGACGTGGCAGAGGAGGCAGGAATCCCCTGTGCTTGCGTTTGGATACAACCATGCGCCCTCTATTCCATTTACTATCGTTTCTACAATGAACTGAACCAGTTCCCGACGGTGACGGAGCCGGAGAAGGTGGTGGAGCTGCCGGGCTCTCCCTTGTTGCGGCCACAGGACCTTCCTTCTTTTATTCTTCCTACCAACACTGTCGGAAGCATGTCGATGGTGTTATCTGAGATGTTTCGGAACATGAAGAAGCTCAAGTGGGTGTTGGCTAATTCGTTCTATGAACTCGAGAAGGACGCCATAGATTCGATGGCTGATCTGTACGCGATCCTACCAGTGGGTCCATTTGTCCCTGCGTCGTTACTTAGTGAAGATGAACACGGTAAAACCATGACATTTTGGATTTATTTTATCAAAATATTATTGTTTCATAATTTACAAAACCAAATGGATCTTATAATATTGCATGGAGTGCGGAGCGAATTTATATACTTTATAAATAATAAGATCATTTTTTTAGCGAAACTCTTAGACTCATGAAAGAAATTTAATCACTAAAATTTTTTACAAGTAACTAAAATGAAATGACATATATGCAGTACACTTATTAGTTATTATAAAACTTTGTAGTAATTATATTTTTTTTTGAAACTTCATAGTAATTTTTCTTATTTGAAAGGTTATACTACAGTGCAGTAGGCAAATAAAAAAAATTTAATACAGTACATATTAATGATATATTGATAATTTTAAATATTTTAATTATTAAAATGTTAAATTTTGTGTATAGGTAGCTATGGCCTATATAGACATAGAAGACGATTCTTTTCCTTCTGAGAAGTGAAAGGTGATAAAAAGAGATAAACGCAATTAAATATTGATAAAATAGAATAAATGTATTATTAAAGATTTATTTTATTTTTCATTTTCATACATAACCAAACATATCAATTAATGGGGAGAAATTGGTGTCATGTGCCGCGTAGCCTCATTAATATCATTTTATGAGATTTTGATCATGCTTGTTCCTGAACATTTTTTGGGTATATATATATATATATATATAACATGTTCTTATGATTTTCCCTATTGTACACACATAATGACTTACAGTTAAAAAACAAGACGTTGCTATTGAGATGTGGAAGGCAGAAGATTCATGTATAGAGTGGCTAAACAATAAGCCTCCACGTTCAGTACTATACATCTCATTCGGGAGCCTCATCGCACCTTCTGCAGAACAAATAGAGAGCATCACGAGTGCCTTAAAGAAAACGAAACGCCATTATCTGTGGGTCATGAAAGCATCAGAAAGGTCAGTAGCCGCGGACAGAGCTACAGGAGAGCTTCCTCTAGGGTTTCTAGAAGAAACCAAAGAGCAAGGCCTTGTTGTGCCATGGTGTCCTCAGACTAAGGTCTTGGTTCACCCAGCCACGGCTTGTTTCTTGACTCACTGTGGATGGAACTCGGTTTTGGAAGCCATAACCGCCGGCACACCCATGATTGCTTTTCCTCAGTGGACGGACCAGCCCACCAATGCGAAACTTGTTTCTGATATTTTCCGAGTGGGAATCCGACTTGAACAGGACGGTGATGGGTTTGTTGGGTCTCTGGAAGTGGAAAGAGCTATTGAAGAGATCGGAGGGCCGAGATGGGAGGAGATTGAGAAAAGAGCAGAGATGCTTAAGCTGGCCGCCAGGGGGGCTGTGGCCGATGGCGGCTCCTCCGACCGGAATATCCAGTTATTCGTGGATCAACTTACTGGTCGAACATGATGATCAGGCCGGTGGAATATAGTCGGTCCCAAAATTAAATAAAGGAAATATAGTCCACCCTCAACTGCTAATGCAAAATCTATCGAATAATTATAGCATGGATCAGCGAAGAAACTATTTGCCTCTTCCATTTATAGGTCCGTTTGGATAAGCGGTGGAAGAAGTGATTTTTTGGTAGAAGTTATTTTGGAAAAGAAATTCTGAGTAGAAGTTAAGACCGTAACGTGATTTGTGTTTAGATTAGCGTTGGAAAAGTGATTTTTTTTAAAAGGAGAAATTGTTTGGATAAAAATTGTAGAAGTGTTTTTTTTAGTAAATTCGTAAAAAGACATAAATCTCATTAAATGCCAAACATTCATATATATTTTATTTTTGCTATTTATGATAATTTTGAGGATAGAGACAATGATAAAAATAAAAAATGAGTAAATGAAAATATATGTAAATTAAATATCATGAAAAGGGGAAAATTCTTTGAACTAACTACTAATATCACATAACTAATTGGATTATACAATTGTTCTACTAACATAATTAAGTGGAACCAGCAACTCTCCTCAACTCTACAACAAACTAGCAAACTGGAATTAGATATTCAAACTTAACTCATAATCATAGTTAAAACCCAACTAAATGAAATCAAAATGTCGACAGCCCCAAAATAATTCATGAGGCTGCACACCACAAATGCAGACACCATTGTTTTCACCCAAAGAACTCACGGATTCAACCAAAGTGATCCAAAAAGCCAGATCAGCAAAAAAGCAATGAGCAGATAAAAAGCCAATGACGAATGTCACTAATTAAGCCAAACTATGCCACAGTAAACGAAATCAACAAAATGAGGCTGGGGTGAGAGATTGTTGCAGGAGACGAAACGAAATCAACAAAACGAGGTTAGCTTCTGGATTCACTGACAGGTTTAGGCGAAAAACAGATCTTGTCGGCGAAAGTGTGAACGTTATATATCTGCAAGTTTGATTCGACGGCGGAAGCAAAAACCAGCTGAACGAGAAGAAGAGCAGCTACCCAACATTGAGTTGACGGCGGCGGAGGATGCGACGGAGCTGCAAGCAAGTTTTGAAGAAGGCCAAAGCGCTACGTTCAACAGATCCAGATCACATGAAGGAGGAGGAAAAATTGCCCACAGCTGGAAGAAGGAGTTGGAAGAAATGGCGGTGTGTGATTTATGCTCCAACTGTATGAAATAAATGGCTTCACCGTGAATAAATGCCTCACCGTGACTAGTTGTAACTTTTGGCTAGAAGCTACTTTTCTCACATAAGGCATTCTCTCTTAACGCTGAACCAAACATTCAGCAGCAGACCCACTGTGCTTTTAGCTTCCAAAAGCCACTTATGGCCTCTGCACCGCTCTCCCAAACACTCATATGTCATTGACTTTAAATATTATTAAACGACGTCGGATGGTGATTTCCTCTATATAAGTTTATTTTTTAAAAAAAACATTGAATGGCAGTTTTCTATGATATGCAGAAGGATCAAACAGAAATATAGTATATAAAAATTTGAATGGTGGTTGCAGCAACTTTTAAGTTTTTTTTTGTCGCATCCTCTCATAAGTTCCTCATGGTAAAAACAAATCTCTTTATTTTTCTTTTTTAATTATTATAAAGTGTTGTTTGTAAGAAATAGTGCAAAAACCATGTATTAAGAATTGCAATAAATCTCTTTTGTAGATAAAATTTTAGATGGGTTGAATCTTATTAAGAGATCATCAAAGTCATGTCATATTTTTAGATTCAAAATACAATTATAAACTGTCTTCCAATAAAATTTTCACATTAATATTGAAATTTAAACTCAATTATGGGGCAACAAAAACTTGTGTATATGGAAAATCTACCTCCCAACTAATACATACACTATCGAGTCACGGTTCAACTTAGCCGTCACTACAAAAAAAATGACCTTCAGCAATGATTTTCAGCAGTAACTTTTTTTTAGTCACCGTTGAAAGTCAGACTTTCAGCAGATATTAAATTCGATGCTATTTGACATCTTAGTACCTTACTTATTTGTTGGACACCCATCTTTAGTTTGGTTTGGATTTTTTTTATTTTTTAATTTAAAGGGATAAGCATTGATAGTACGAACCCAACACCTCCGTTTAAAAGGAAACTTTAATACCATTAGACATGAGATGTTGGTTTTCCTTTTTAAATTGAAAGATTAATTGCTTCCCAATTATCTCCACTTCAAGTAACATTATTTTTTGTAAATTTATTTTTATTTGAACTTATATAATAGCAAAGACTAATCCCTCACAGCATACCGATAGATTGATATTTGAATATCTTTTAAAAGAGGTGCCAACATTATATACAAATACCAAAGAAAATTGGAACATTCTATAATATTTTAACATTCTAATTGTTCTTCAAATAAGATCGTTTTTAACAGAGAAAAAAATTATTTGAAAGAAAATAATATATTGCATGTGTCAAATAAAATTAACAAGATCTAATATTGAATTGCATCAAACCAAGAAGCTCAGAGAAGGTACAAATATACAAGAGTACAACTTACAATGGCCAGTAAATTACAAGATAAAACTTCTGTATGTACGTAAGAAACAACGAACCAAACGACATTTACGTATGGCCAGACATGCTGCATATATAAATATGAGCAGATTAATGAAAAATAAGATC
>JANTPZ010090136.1:0-32628 GCA_025593235.1 Vachellia pachyceras | reverse complement strand
AAAGGTGGATGGTTATCGATGATATAAAAGGGGTGCTCCAGAGTATGTGAGAGCTTAGCTAAGTAATCAACAATAACAAACTGGTCCCTAGTCATATAATCAATAATTCAGTGTCATCTATGACATCTCTAAAAGGATGGTCCCATCACTTCAAAAAAATTGACTTTCAACGGCGACAAAAATCACCACTAAAAAACTTTTGGCAGCGAAAAATCATCACCAAAGAGTCACTGTGGTATCATTTGCCGCTAAAAGTATTAGCAGTGACATAATTTATTGTTGATAATTTTCCCACGAAAATTTTTGAAATTCTGTTGCAAATTTATTTATTTTATAAACAAAAATGACACGTTTCACCTCCCGGCTGCCACTTCATCACCGGGCGCTCGCCACTAGTCACTTCCAATGTTCATCACATAATCATTAGCCTCGCTTGCCATAAGAGAAATCCTAGCCCCCTATATATGAGTGTAGGTACTTAGGTCTTTAGGCCTTGTTTGGTTGGGGTCTTTTTAGGGGAGGGGAGCATACGGGTATGAGCGTTTGGTTAAAAAAATAGAGGGGAGGGGAGAGTGAAAATCAATATCTCATGCAGATAAAGGGCTCGTTTGGCAACCTAGTTGTCAAATCCTAAGTTTCAAAATCTAGGTTTGAAACCTAGGTTTTCTCTTTCATACTTTCTCTTTCCTACTTTTTTCTCTTTTCTCTTTCATAATTTTTCTCTCTATCTCTTTCTTACTTTCCTCTTTCCTACCCACTTTTTTGCCTCGGAATTCGTAAAAGCTATAACTTCCCAAACATAAATCACTTTTCAAAACCTAATTTTTATCTCGGATTCTGTGAAACCTAAATTTCAAAATAGCTTGTTTAGAAAGAATATAATGACATCCTATCTCAATAAGAACTTCTGTAGCACAGGAAATCAACGTGCATAAACTTTTATTAAAAAGAGGAGAAAGGATTGAGGGTCAATGAGTATTAGAGGAAGAAAATATAAAGGAATTGACCATATAGTACTAAATGAATATTTTCTTTAGTGAATTTCAATAAAAGGCCCAAAAGGTGATTGTCGTCTCATCACCAAAAAAAAAAAAAATCGGAAATCACTACGGTAAATTACCGATATAATTTCTAATAAATGAAAATGTCACAAGTTACATGTCATTGACAGCCTCACCACGTGTCTCCTCTACTGACTGCAACGTATCAAGCCTCGTAACCTGCACCTCGCATTAAACCAATCCCTAAACATAAATTGAATCATAATTTTAATTTTGAATGTATAATACTTAAAAGAATTTTTATTTATTATAATTTTTT
Source organism: Vachellia pachyceras (assembly GCA_025593235.1). Lineage (NCBI taxonomy): Eukaryota > Viridiplantae > Streptophyta > Magnoliopsida > Fabales > Fabaceae > Vachellia > Vachellia pachyceras. The sequence goes on along the minus strand of JANTPZ010090136.1, from coordinate 31,308 downwards.
ATATTAATTAATTTCAAATAAAAAGGTTTAAATTTCAAATCTTGAATGAATTTTCTTATAAATATAGTTTTCACCAATTTTGTATTTAAATCCTATTTTAACGAACATTAAGTAAAACTAAAAATTTATGTTTGTATATGTATGTGTTTATTACTTTACATATTTGTATTTTATTTTACATATAACATTTACATGTTATATGTATGAGTTTGAATGAGATATAGACATTTACATATTTGTTTTTGATATTTTATTTGATTGGACAATAATTTTTATATATTTCTATGATTATAAATTTCATAATTTTTTTAAAATATTTTTTAATATAACATTTATTGTAAATAAAATAAATATTAAATTTTGGCCACAAAATTTGCAACAAATCACTGACGGAAAAATTCCATGACTAAAGATACCCGTATGAAATTAGCGATGGAATCTGCCACAGAAATTACCTATGGAACAATTTCATGGCTAATTCCGTTGCTAAAAATATTTCATACAAAATTAGCAACGGAATTTGGTAAGAAAAATTTGATGGCAAAATAGCCACAAATTAGCAAAAGAATTTTTTTTACCTAATTCATGCTTATTTAGAGATGAAAATTCCGTGGTAAAAATTTCGAATGGAATTTTTGATATTGACAGAAAAATTCCGTGGCTAATTCCATCGAAATTTAATAATTTTATTTGCAGTGCATGGTTTTCCATGTTTGAATGAAGATGAAAGGGATACACTTTTTGAGCTGGTGTAGAGTGAAGAGGTTTCAAATCTTTGGGATCAAATGTCATTCACGCTTTTTTTGTCAGGAATATTAGAACATATTTGGACATTCGATTTGTTCACTGGTTAGAGATATATTTCCTAACTGACTAATTCCCATAAGGTGGACCAACTTAACCACACCAATTTGGTTAATATTCCAAAGGTGTACTATCCAAGTAACATTAAGGAGTTCCATCCTATGTCCCTTTGTAATGTGAGCTATGAAATTGTTACCAAGGTAATCAAAAATCACCAGCATACCTTCATTGTAGACATGCAAAGAAGTGATAACATTATTACATTATTGGAAGTTATACACTCATTGAGAAGTGAATAAGGACAAATGGAGACCCAGAGTAGAAGCTTATTACAGTCATGCTTTCTTTATAAGGGTGGTGATCTCTAATTTGCCTTTTTACTATATGCAAACCTTGTTAATTCAAAAAGAACTTTATAAAGGAAATTGAGACAGAGTCGAAGCTTATTATGGGGGATATTGTGGAACAAAAGAAATTTCACCTCATCTCTTGTGATTATATTACTCTTGATATAAATAAGAAGGAGGGGGACTTGGGATCAAGAAGCTTAGAGGACATAATGAAGCTTTTTATTTTAGTGCTTTTTTGGAAACTTTTAACTAGTAAATAGTCACCATGATATAGGTATTAAAAACCAAGTATAAATGCAATAATTTTTGTAAGCTAGAAGTACAATGTGAGCAAAATGCTTCGACTACCTAGAAAGGTATACGTGAGATGTGGAATACTTTCAAAGTAGACTTGGGAAAAAGATGGGGAACGGTCAATCTACCTTGAGAAATGGTCGGATGAAAAGGGTTTAATAAATGGAAATGATAAAGTGATTATGCAGATTCCATTGGCAATTGGGGCATTGTCAAACTTCAACATTGGATTCCTCATAATAGTGTTGAGAGTATTATGTATGCATACCTTTCATGAGAGGAGAGGGGAGAGGATAAATTTTTATGGAGACCATCACTGATGGATCTTTCTCTGTTAAATCTTCTTATCACTTTCTTTTTGTAGGTACCCGAAGGCAAGCAAACACAATATGAAGTTCCTAATGAGATGGATTGTCTTGGAGAAAATTGAGTCCTTCATGTGGCTATTCACACATGACCACATTCACATAGTATATCCCTAACATAGAAGAGCTCAACACATGTCATTATAGATTGTAATAATGCTCGAAATAGATGGTTTACTCTTGTATCGCCTAAGAAGTGTCCTTCATTCGTTTCCTTGCACGGTGTTGATTATATTAGATGGAATCTCATGCATGAAGCAAGAGGCACTTATACTATGAAAATTCCTTAGTTAACTTTGTTTGGTTATGTCAATTGGGATATATGGGTTTCATGTTGTAATAAGTTATTTGATTCACTTAATTTTCAATCCCATACTAATGCTCAAGGGTCTTTGTACAAGGCATGCTAGGATAAGGATTTACTTGATTATTGTAATTTATATGGTAAAAATTTAACACAGGTTCCATACTCTATCATGTTGAACTAAAACTGGATCAGTTAGTGCTGAAAAGTGGTGCAAGTGGTTATAGGAAAGCTATCAAGGATGAATATGGTAGATGGCAAGGTGGATTTAATTGCAAGCTTTCTTATTTTCCTTCTGCAGTTGCAGAAATGATTGGCATCATAAATGGGCTAAATCTTTGTTGGATAAAAGGATTAAGAAATATTGTTGTGTACATTGATTGCATAGAAGCATATGACTTGTGTATGAGGGATTGTGATGATAATCATACCTTCAAGGATATCGTTGATGGTATTAAGATAGTAATTCAAAGGAATGGACAAGTTACTGATGCATAGTGTTAGAGAAAATATTGTTTTAGCTAATTATCAAGCAAAAACTTCCCATTGTTTGGAAGGTTCCTTTTGTACCTATGATCAAGCTCCTCCTTTGGCTTAGAAGGTGGATCTTGATGAGGGTGATTGATTTCCTTTGTTGGTAGAAGCAAATCAATTTAGTGCTTGTTTGGGAACTTTGTTCCCCCCAACGGAGCATGCAAGCTGAGATAAAACCATCTCAAAATCTGTAAAAACCATCTCGAAATCCATAAAAATCATCTAGAAATCCATAAAACCATCTAGCAATTCGTAAACGCCTTTCTCCCAACGGAACTTCTTTCTCCCAATGGAGTTCCCAAACACACACTTACTAGGTTGCTAAAATTATATAGCATGATAGTGCATGCCCTAGTCGATCTCTTGATGGCAATGGTCTTTTGATTTTCATTTCTTAACCACTTTTAATTATCAATTAGCTCTTGAATGATTAAGAACATCCTATGTATTTATTTATTTCAATTTCTATTTTGTTACTATACTAAAGAATAAACTGTAAGAACTAAAAATGAGTAAATTAATGTCAATATATACTTCCTAAGAGTTAAGATTTTGCCTTCATTAAATTTCTAAATTTATTAATTATTTGTTTCAGAGAACATATTATTTTCTCACACTATCTAGCAACCAAATGGGCATTTAAATGTTGAGCTACTTCCAAAAACAATAACAACTGACATTATTCAATGAATTATTCACAACATTTAATTTGAAACAATATCATATAAATATTACAACCATGCTACTCTAAATCAAGAAGATAGTTTCTAAACAAATATGATCTAGTCAAGTTACGTAAAATAATACAGAACCAGAGTATAAAAGCTCATCTCAAGGTTAAAGATCGAATGCAGAAATATGGATCTATGTAGATACTCATGAAATACAAAGAACTCCCTGACTAAATCAAGATTGAAGCTCTATCTTAGGTCTTAGGAAGATGGTCAATCTAGTCAAACATCTTCATGCTTACTGCAATAGCGATGAGTGCTCTTTAGCATCCATGGAGGAAGGAACAACAAGGCTAAGTAGGAATGCGAGTGACAGAAACACCAAAGTTGGAAATGGAAGATGGATGAGTCGCAGCGGTGAGAGTGAGGTGGAGTGACAGAGTCAGAACGAAAAACACAGAGGGAAAAAATGAAGGTGAAATTAAGTGATAGGAAAAACATGAAAGAGTGGGGTTGCAATGGAGTCATGGACAAAGGATGAAAAAAAGTGGAGTGGAAGAGTTACTAAGACCAAAAAGAAAGATAAAAATGGCCAACCCCACATGAAGTTCTCAATCCTTCTAGGAGCCCAAAGGGATCAAACAAAGTTTGGAAAGTAACAACTATATCTAGTTCTCTTCCAACTAGATTTGGGTGTTCAGTTATAGATCTTTTTCTCCCACTTGCTTCCACAGCTTCAATACTCAATGTTTTTCTCTTATTTTAGTCCTTTAAAGGTTTTAATCCCAGTCTTTTTAGCAAAAATGTTCTGCAAATTAAATCCATACACATTATCAAGTAATTAACAAAACAGACAGTTAAGGAATTTTAAGAAGTGATAAAAAAAATCTCAATTTATCAATTAATTCATAAAATCACTCCTTAATATTTTTAACATATAACTAACACAATTGAGCTCAAACAAGATGCCAAAAGACTTAATATTGTCTTATTTTCTCACACAAAACATGCTACTATCAGTTATTAACACAATTAAGCTCAAATAAGGTGTCCACTACTGTGGTCATGCTTGAGAAACCACTAGTAAAAATTGATCATTTAGGCTGTCTTTTTAAAAATGTTTTTAAAGGATATGGTTTAAAAAATGTGGATAATAGCATTTTTGTAAAAATTAGTAGATCGTTTATACTGTTTACTTTCTGTTATCTAAAAAATATATATAATCTAGATCGTGTAGGTCTACATGCAAACTAATTTATGCATTAAAAATAATTTTAAAGAAATATTTTAAATTTCTTTTAGATTGTGTGTTTTATTTGCTATCTAAAAAAATATCTTTTAGACAGCTTAAAAGTTGCTCATCAGATTTGTAGAGACTTCATGTCTTCATATCCTCATTATCTTCACCCCCTGCCTCCACCAATTTTTGCCCCCTTCGTTGAGGTCGACTTCCACCTCCAGCATTGTTGTCGTCTTCGTTGAGCTCTAGCATCACCATCATCAACTCCATCAAGCTCTAGTATCGTCAGCGCTGTTGACCCTGTTTAATCGAGCTTCATCTTTATCGACTCAACTTCATCTTCGTCTGATCTCACACTCTAGTATAATCTATGTCTTCTTTGTCATCATCGAGCTCCGTCTTTGAGCCCAGCATCATTGTTGATCTCCGACCCTAGCGTATGACAGTGAAATGCACGACCCTATTATAGGAAAATTCTATATGAGGCAGGAACTTTTCCCATATGGTAAGAAATGAGATTATTGATGTGAGATTAACAATTTTCATAAACTGGGACATTGAGATGATTCAGTCTCACAAGAAAGCATGGATATGTTTTTTACTTTTTACTAAGATGACTGAAAAAACAAGCATGGAGTATCCACTATTGTTTAAACTTAATGCTTGCCTTCGCATTTTTTTTAAAATCTTGTGAGAGCTCAACTTTTTCTCAAAGTTATTGTTGACTACTGAAAACACCATTCGACTAAAGTCTCTATGGCTCTTAATAGAGGTTCTATATAACATAATCTGTTTCTTTTATTTCTTTTGTTTTCTGCAAATATTAGGAGCTTTTTTTTGCTTGTCCCCCCTTTTGTAATTATTTGGTTGAATGATATTCCTCTTAAAAAAAGGTCAATGTCATAATATCAATTTTTCAGTATTTATACCTACAATTTACCACCTCATGTTGATGTTAATTTAGCATATCAATCCTTCATAGTGTTTGTACAACTCAACATGTACAAGAACCACATTTCGAACTATTAGGATCATATATGGAAATTTTATAGGTTTTATTTTTATGAATGGGCTGGTCCTATAAGAAAGCCAAGAGGAATATAGACCATTTCGATTGGGCTTATAAGAGGCTTTTGGTTAGCATAAGTTGAACTTTAGGGTTGAGGGAAGAAGGTAAGCATGCTTTTGGAAATTATTTTCTTTGCTCATTCTCTTACTTCTCTGTGATTATAATTATATCCCCTCATTTCTTTTGCTTATATTTAATTGTACCTCTGCTCACTTTCTTGCTGATGGTTCTACTCCCAACCTATCTTTTGCAACATGGTTCTCCGTTGATCAAATTCTAGTTGGGTGGCTGCTCAACACCATGACTCAAGATGTTACCGCTCAGCTTCTTCATTGCAAAACTACTGAGGATCTTTAGATACCTGTTAAAGACCTAACATGTGCTGCTACGAAGGCTCATGTCATGGTTATTAAAAAAAGCTCCATTAGACTAAGAAAAACACTCTTAAGATGGATGAGTACTTGATCAAGATGAAGACTTTGGCTAATGAGCTCACTTTAGATGGATCTCCAGTTGCTGTGGATGATCTTATTTTGCATACATCAAATGGATTGGATGTTGATTACAATGCAATTTTTGTTAAGCTTCTGGACAAAATAGGCCTCACTTGGGTAGAAGCTCAAGCTGCTCTTCTTGCCTTCGAAAGTCATCTCTATAAGCTCTCTCACTTCTCTTCCTTATCCATTCAACCATATACTAACATTACCCAGACACATAATGATGCTTGCACTAATTCCATATGACACATGGAGTCTGGACCAAGCTGCTCTTTCTGGCGAGGAAATCGTTTTCAAGGTGGTAGAAGATGAGGACATTGTGGAAATGGCTGGATGCATTATAGCAAATCCTTTTGTCATTACTGTAACCGTCTTGGTCATATAGTGGCCACTTGCTACCAGCACACATCAAACCTCAATAACACATAGAATCTCAACAATATGCATAACTTCAACCATGCACATGGTAACTTCAATCCTCAAGTTCACTATGCTAATCCTTACTCTGTTTCAAATCCTGCATGGTACATGGATATTGGAGCCAATTATCATGTGACACCTCATTCAGAACAATTGAACTGTGTCAATCCTATTGGTAAGCTTTCATTACTCATATGCACTAATAAGAGGAACCTATTATGGGGATTGGTTCTATTTCTATTCCTTGTTCCAAGTTTAGATTACATCTTAAGGATGTGCTATATGTCCCTACTGCTTCTAAAAATTTGTTGAGTATTAATAGATTAATCAAAGACAATCAAGTTAAGATCTTAGCTGCACTATGAAGGACAAGGAGACATGCCACACCACATCATGGATTGTACCCAACGCAGAGTAATGAAGGAAAGAGACCTGAGATACATGTAGCTCAATGTAGTTCACTAAGTATAGATGATAATTTTGTTAGATTACATTACTCTTTAGGCCATCCAAGTCTTAAAATTCTAAAAGCTGTTATGGATTAATGTAATGCAAAATTCAAAATCAATGACAAATATGTTTGTGAGGCTTGTCAGTTTGGCAAATCAAAACTGTTACCACTCTCTTCCTCTGTCTCTCGAGCTTCTCATCCACTTAAGCTTGTACACACTGACTTATGGGGTCCATCTTCAATGTCTTCTACTTGTGGTCACACATTCTGCATTTTTTTGTTGATGATTTCAGTAAATACACCTGTATATATCTACTCAAACACAAGAGTGATACCATATATGCTTTCAAAATCTTTCATATACAAGTTGAGAATCAAGTCAACTCTAAAATCAAATCTATCCAATGTGACAATGGTGCTGAGTTCAAACCTTTCCTATCTCTTGCACATGAAGCTGGAATACAGATGTGCTTCACATGCCCCTACACCTCAGCACAAAATGGAAGAGTAGAATGAAAGTATAGATATGTAGTTGAAATGGGATTGACCTTGCTTGCTCAAGCAAATATGCCCTTATCCTATTAGGTTAAAGCTTTCCAAATGGTTGTTTTCCTTATCAATAGACTACCTACACCTATTTTAAACAACTCAACTCCACTGTTTCATCTTCTCAACAAGGAACCTGATTACTTGGATGTGCTTGCTACCTCTGCCTCAAATCATTTAACTCCCATAAATTTCATTTTTACAGTAAAAAATGTGTGTATCTTGGTTTTTCTCCTCAGCATAAAGGCCACATATGTCTTAGTCCTTCTTGTAAATTTTTTGTATTCAAACATGTGGTCTTTGATCCATCAGCTTTTCCTTTTGCCTTAGGATTTGTTCTTTGCAGTAAAAATCATACAAAGTACACCACTTCAATCTCAATAGTAACACAGCCATTATCAGCCATAAACACCAGCTTTGGAACAAACTCACCAATTGTTAGAGTGTCAATGGATAACTTGGATGATGACCTCTCATCAATTCCCTCATCATTCTCTTGAGGTGTCAAACAACTCCACCTCTGCATTAGACAGAATAACATCACATAACAATCCTCAATCCACTCTACGGCCAGTAAATGCTCATCCTATGGTTACTCGAGTAAAAGATGGATAACTAAGCCCAAACATTCCATTTGTTAGGCTCTCATAGACTGAAGGAATGTATCTATCGTCTAGAACATCTGAACCACACAATGTACACGAAGCTCTTTAGGTCAGTCACTATAGACAAGCAATGTCAGATGAATTTTAGTCACTTCAGAAAAACACACCTGGAAACTAGTTCCATTTAATAGGAAAAAGGTGATAGATTGCAAATGGGTATTCAAAACCAAATTTAACGTTGACTCATCCATTCTTAAGCATAAAGCATGGCTTGTGGCTAAAGGATTTCAGTAAGTACTAGGAGTGGATTTTGGGGAGACTTTCAGTCCAGTAATAAAGACTACAACCATTAGAGTGGTTTTGACAATTGCAGTGACATTCAACTGGCCTATCAAGCAGTTAGACGTTAACAATGCTTTTCTAAATGGACTCCTAAAAGAAGAAGTTTACATGAGGCAACCAGAAGGCTTTGTTTATCCACAGCAACCTTATCATATTTGTAAGTTGGTTAAGGCAATTTATGGCTTAAAACAAGCTCCTAGAGATTAGCTAGAGAGGCTGCATATCACCTTGCTGTAATGGGGTTTTCATAATGCCAAAAGTGACATGCCCCTCTTCACTTTGTAGAAACCAAAGTTGATGGTGTATGTTTTAATATATGTTGATAATATATTAATAACATGTAACAATTCAGGATATACCAAATGGTTTGTCGAAAAATTGAATTCATTGTTCTTGTTAAAGGACTTGGGTCCATTATATTACTTTTTGGGCCTTGAAGTTCATAGGGATGAGTCTGGAATTTATCTTAGTCAAACTAAGTACATTCTGGACCTACTAAAGAAATTTGGTATGCTTGAGTATGCTCATGTTTCAACTCCATGGTCATAGGTCGAAAACTCTTAGTGATAGATAGAAAGCTAATGGAAAACCCCACTTTCTATCATCAAGCTATTGGTTCCCTCCAATATTTGACCACAACTTATCTAGATATTACGTTTCCAATGAACAAACTGAGCCAATTCCTTTCTCAACCATGAGAACAACATTTTCAAGTAGTTAAATGAATCTTTCGTTATCTGAAAGGGACAGTCTGCCTTGGTTTGCACTTAAAACCAGCCAGGTACTACCATCTGTCTGCTTACACGGATGCTAACTAGGCAATGGATGAGTATGTCGATGCTCTATAAGGGGTATCTGTATTTACTTTGGAGGGATTATGGTATCATGGTCCTCCAGGAAACAATAAATTGTATCAAAATCCATTGCAGAGTCTGAGTATCGGGTCCTTGCTGATAGAGCTGCAGAAATAAAATGGCTCAGTTTGCTAATGATAGAGCTTGGTCTATTTCTTCAAAGACCATCGGTGATATGGTGTGACAACATAAGTGCTAAAGCTCTCATAACCAATCACGTACAACATTCTAAGAGTAAACACATCGATATTGATATTCACTTCATTCGTGACTTAGTTCATGCTGGTTACATTCATGTACAATATATTCCTTCTAGTTACCAGATGGTAGATCTTCTCACAAAGGCTTTGACATTACCACGTTTCTAGAAGCTCAGAAGTAAACTCAGAATGCTTGCAGCACCCTCTCATTTGACGGGGAATGTTAGGAAATAACTTTTATTATATTTTCTCATTTGTATAGTTATAACAATATAACCATTTTCCTTCTCACGTGTTACTGCTATACATATTCTATTATAACAGAATAGCTAATGTGTTACCAACGACTTGCTATAAATAGAAATGATTGAGCACTGTGTTAGTTGCTCAACACATTCACAAATACTCTTCTATTTTTCTGTCTGTAAATGCATAGTGGGGTAGAAGAATTGTAGATATATGTATATGGAGAGGTGGAGGCGGATGCTTGTTGTTACGTCCTATCAGAAGAAAGTTTAAAAAAAAAAGGTTGTTAGGTGGTGGCGTGCTGCAGGAGAAAAAGGGGAGGGAGGTTAGAGTGAAGTGAAAGGGAAGTAAGGAAAAGAGAAAGGAAAAGAAAAAAATAAAAATATATATGGAGAAAGCCACACGCATAGGAAGCGTGTGGCAGTAGAGGATGGTGTGGATTTGATCCATCACCATCAGTTTAAAAAAATAAAAAATAATAATAATAAAATGTAGAGGAGGGCTCATGCTGTGGGGGTATTATAAATACCCCGCATACCACAAACTTCACACCACACACACTTTCATATAGAGAAGAGAGGGAGTGAGTTTGGAGAGAGTGAGGGAGACGTTAGAGAGAGAGAGGAGAGTTGGGAGGTGCTCTTTTCAGTGTAAAGTTCTACTTGCGGGATTATTTGGGTAAGCAAAATGATTTATTTTCATTAAACTCCTTTTATAAAAGTTGTTTTAATTATTTTTCTCTTTCTATTGGTAGTAATATTATATTTGTTCGAGGATATTTTAGGATTTATATTTTTGTCTAGATTGAGTTTTATTTGTAGAAGGCCATAAAATTGTAGATCTATTTTTATAACTAAGTTCTATAAGGTCATATTTATTTATTTGATATCTTGAGTATTTTAGAAATTTAGTTGTGTTTAAAATGAGATATATTTTGGATATATATGATATTTTAACAAAATAAAGATAAAAAGAAAAATGTGACGGATGATTTATGGATAGATTTAATTAGTCTAGATCTATTATTTTTGTATTTTGTGATTTTATAAATAATTGCTATTATAAAATGTTTCTAATCAATTTTATTGGGTATTTTAAGATACGAAAATTGTTTAAACAAATTATTTGGTATAGTGAAAATGTAATTTATATTTTAATCAGTTTAGATTTTGTTATTTTGTCATTATATTGTTTTATAGTTAATCTTCGCTATAAATGGGTTACAAATAATTTTATAGTAGATATTTTTACCTATAAAATTGATTTTAAATAATTTATTAAGAGTATAGAAATCATTATTGAAATTTTAAACAGTTTATTGGGGATTTAGAATTTATTGATTTTTTTAAGTGTAAAATGTTAACTTGAAGTTTATATGAATTAAGTTAAAAAAAATATTTAAATTGATTATAAAATATATATTTGGGGTTAGACTGTGAGTTAAATGTTTGGTAATTATTCATTGGAATAAATTCGTATTTACATTACTGTGTAGATTAATTAGTGCATGGGCTATATTTGGCTGCTTTATTCTTAAGGCTAATGGGATTTAGCTTGGAATTGAGGTAACCAGGATTAAATTCTTTTATATGCTTGTTGTGGCTGTAAGGTGTTTTCTAACCCTTACTTTAATTGTGATCTAGAAAATTTTACATATTTTTATATATGACATTTATTCAGTGAAGCAGTGTATTTTTGAACTGTATGAATGTTTTGTTATACATGAGACGCTATGACATTTGTGATGAATTATATGATTATGGCATTGGGACTGCATGAATGATGGTTGTGCATGTATATCATTATGTGTTACATTGTGGGTTATTTTCGGGATGAACGAAGAGTGGTGGATTATTGTGCCCCTCAACTTTTGCTAATCCTTGGCCCTGATTTAAGCTAAGTTGGTGTGGGTGGACACCTCCTTACCTTGGCCTATTGTAGGTGTGAATTAATCATATTTATATTGGGTTCGAATGCATTAAACATGATTAATGGCAATTATGTGAAGTTAAATCTAGTCAATGTTAAATGGTCATATTTTTAATCATTTTGTTAAATGATTGATTTAGGATATTTGATACTACTCAAGATCAATTTTTATTGTAGGTATCTTTGGAAGAAATTGGGCATTCTATTTCTCCTACATCAAGCCCAATCATTAGGCCCATTATTTCAATTTTTTTAATCCACTCACACACACATCCATTATATCTAGCCACCTCAACGCACCATGAATTAATTAATTCATTCATAGACTATCACGTTTGGGCTGCCACTTGGAAGCCCAACACACCACAAACCCTCAAGCACAAATTCCATTCTATCGGTTGAACAATCACGCCATCACACGGAGATTCGCCTTTTCCAATACCTATGCCATTCCTCTAGCTGCCACTATCCTCCAATTCCTCATCTCCTTGTGACGCCTCTCGACCCACGCACTCAGAAGCCGCCAAACCATTCATACATCATTCATTCATTCACTCACCCCACAATTAATTTATCCACAGAGTCAAATTCGCACGCCATTCATCTTGATGCTTCTGATAGTTGCAACGTTTGGATCCATGGAGTTCTTGATGGCAATTCTTAGCTAGTTCTTTAATTCTCTTATTCAACAACAATGGCAGGAGCTTGATTCTTTAGAAGGGGAGTTTTTAATTACTTTAATTTCCTGTTCAATAATTGTTTAACAATTCCTAGGTCTTAGGATAGTTTCTCTAATTATTGGAACACTTTCTATTGTTTGATAGGATTTATTGTGAAGATTATTGTGACTGGAATTTTTGCTTGGCAATTGATATTGGACTGATTATAACTTTAATTTCAATTATAATGTTGTAGTATCACATTGCATTGAATTTAGAGTTAGCATTTTGTGATTTTTTAAGGTGGCTTAGAATCTTGGATCAAATAATCTTTTGCTAGCTTTAATTCTATTACTTGAATTTAAGAGTTACAATTAAGCAGTGGTTTTATTATCCTTAATTCCTTTTTACTATTCTGGTGGCAGTTAGTAAATTGGAAGTCTGGAAAATATTTTGTGGCAATTCAAGGTAGCTCGGTTGTTGGATTAAAGCTTAATTATAATTCTTTTATTCATTATTTTAACTCCCATATCCATTGAAGTGATGATTGCCGGCGTTGTTGAGTTGGAGAATTAATTTCCATCATCGTTTATTCGTATTTCATTTATCTTCATTTGTTTCACTTGTTTTCATATTCAAAAATACCAAAAAGAAGTATTTTAATTTTAGTTTAATTCATAGTATCCACATAAAATTTCCTCCAACTAATTTTCAATTTAAGTACTCGCATTTAATTACTAGGATTTCATTTCGTTTTATCGGCTCCTCAAAGTGAATACGACCCAGATTGGTGCTATACTACATTAATTCGGTTAATATCTTTGATGCGGACTTAGGCGACTAAAAGTTCGCTCGTCAAGGTGGTATGGGAGGGCACAGTGTTCTTGAAATGACTAGCCAGCCGTTGGCCAGGTGTACTAGCACTGATAGGTTGTGCCATGTACTAGAATTTATGGGCCCTGTGATGTTGATTCATTATTTTTTGTCAAGCGATTCGAATTTTATGTGACAATTTGTGAATGGATCGTATGACAAGGATCTGAGGTGCCTTATTTAATGAAATCGCTTCCGTGAAATTTTGTGGCTATTTAATTATTTTGATTAAATTATTATGGTATATAAATTGTCCTTTCACTTGTAGACATACAGAGGTGATGGAGGAGGAGATGGAGATGGTAGGGTGGAGACTTGTATCTATATGGAGGTGGTAGTGACGGGGATGGAGGTGGAGGTGGTGGTGATTTATAAACATAAGGTGGAGGAGGTGGAGGAGATGGTGGAGGTGGATAGTTGTATACATATGGAGGTGGTGGTGATTTATAAATATAAGGAGGAGGTGATGGCGGAGGTAGGGAGTTGTGTGTATATATATGGAGGTGGTGGTGGTGATTTATAGACATGAGGAGGAGATGGCGGAGGTGGAGAGTTGTATATATAGAGCTGGTGATGATAGGGATGGTTGTGGAGAAGGTGGTGGTGGTGGTGAATGGTAATATCCTCATTTTCCAGTAATTGAGGATAAGGGCTAAACGAAGGGTTATAGAGTGCTCAAGAGTCTGAAGAATGAATAAAAGCATAAGAGATGCCAAAGGTGTCATTTTGCAAGCAAATAAGACGTAAGGATAAAATATTCATTTTTGGAAAAATTAGGGGCAAAATGGTCATTTTGGGCAAAGATGATCAAAATATCATAAAATAACCCCGGGCATCAAGAGGTAGAGAAAAAGTCACTGATCATCAATTGAAGCTCAGTTGAGGTTAAATCGACAAAAATGCCCTTCGCGGGACATTTTTATAGTAATTAATATTTTGGTTATTTAATGAGTTTTGAACCAAATATTATTATTTTAATTGTCCAAAGGCCTCATAAAGGTAATGTTAAAGTGGCTAAAAATAGTTTTTGGAGTGCCCTAATTTATAAAATTGTTTTCAAAAGAAAGTTAGAAATAGTTTGCTGGAATGGTGATACGAAACGCTGAAAATCGCCGAATTCAGATTTTTGGAAGAAAATTTATTAAGGACACTTCCTAAATGAGTTTTGAGAAAAGAAAAATACCCCGATAAGGTTATGAATTATGGGAATTTTTGAGGGTTTGAAATGGTCTTAGTTATTAGAAAATCCTCGAAAAGCATTTTCGGTAGCCAAGAATCACAAAAGTAAGGGCATTTTGGTCAAATGGATTTGTGGACAGATTTTTATTAAGCCAAGCACTCCCATTTCTGTCCATTTTCTTGCCCAAACCAGAAGAGAAAGAGGAGAGCATGGCGGTGGAAGCAAAGGAGGAGGAGAAGAAAATAAAGCACAAATCTAAGGTAAAATGATGTTTAAGCTTGATTTCTTTCTACTAAATTCATCTATCACTTCTACTCCTATTTAATCAGTTTAGATTTCTTGAAAAAGGGTTGAGTAGTCTATTTGGATGATGAGGGTTTTGAGAGAAATTAAGAAAAGCAAGAATAACAAGTAAGAAGTGGTATAAATCAACTCTGCATGTTTTGTGACATGTTGCTAATAAGTTTGAGTTGATTTGAGCTTGTTATGAGATTTTAGCATGAAACCCTCCCTTGAGCTACTGGAACGAAATTGGTTATGCATGGGAATGAAAGTTTTTATGTTATTAATGATTGGGAATTGGTTTGTAAATGAGATTGTGCATGTATATGCTAAGAGATGTTGAAAAATCTCATTTCCTTCAATTTCTATATTCAATTCGTGTAGCTACAATAATGAAAGGAAAGATTATGATTTTGAATGTTATAATGCTTCCATTGAGTTTAAAATGCAAAATTGTGTAGGGTAAAGGTGAACCTACAATTTTGAAAGCATTAGAATCACAGTTCGCCAAGTTAGATATTAAGTTATCAATAGAGAGTTTATGAATTGTTAAGGGTCATAGTGCTTTGAGAAATGGCTTAATATTGATGCCAAATATACTATGGCATGCGTAGGAGTACTGAAGTTCCAAGAAGAGTTTTAAAGTGACAAGTGCAAGTGGAAGCCACTTCAAGTGCCATTGAAAAGTTAAAGCTATAAGGTAGCAACACTTCTAACTTTGACATCTATTTTGCATTGACTTTTATATATGCTAATTACCATGTTTGATGTGTGGCTGTAGCAACTTGAAATGAAAAACATTGATTGTGAAAATGCATATTGTAGTTATGCAATGATTGCCTTGGCCTTGTGCAAATGTGATTGAAGTAAGGTTTATTATTTGTGTTACACGGCATAATTGTTTCTATTTAGATAATCATGCATGTTGATGTATTGTTAGAGTTATTTGCTATAGGGATTTCTTTGAAATATCACTCTTTCCAATAACAAACCATAGGAACAAACTCAAGGAGTAAAGGCGAAGGAAAATGGTGCATGAGGGAAAGGTAGGTGGTTTCCAATGCAAAAAGGAAAGGATGCACATGTTATTTGTTTTGCATTTTAGTTAATGTATATGTGTGCATCTATGAATTCTTAGATGAATGTAAATTAAACTTCTACACTAAATCATGTATGTCATGTGATATATGGATTGTTATATTTGGGAGTGGAATACTCAAAGGAAATGAAAAGGAGCATTCACACTTGGCTAAAGAAGGGTCCAAAACCCTTTAATAGGACAATGTAGGAAATTTTGAGCAATTGAACTCCAATTGCCCTGACTTTTTGCATGTTGATAGATCTCTTTCTAAGCTTTCTATAGAGTTCAAGTTTGCTGAATTTGGAGTTTTGTACAAAACGTTACGAATTTTTTTAAGTTCAATAGAAAATCTGTCAGCAGCAGTTGGCAGTAGCAAATTTTAAAGTTCGCTGGGACAAAATCAAAAGTTTGTCTAGGCGAAAGTGGTAAAAGAACAAATTTTTCTTTAAGTTCAAAAGTTCACCATGACAAATACTAGAGTTGGCCGAGACGAAATTCCTCCATCATGACCAAGTGAATAGTGATATTTCCACGCCTTTTCAACTTAGTTTGGAATTTATTTAGGTTCAAAGATTATTTTTCTATTATAAGCTATAAAATAAGCTTTCTTTAGAGATCAAGATCACTTGGATTAAATTCTTCTAGAATTAGTTGTGAATTTTCAAAGTTAGGCCCAAAATGTTAAGTTTTTAAGGAATAATAGTTAAAGTGGGTTTTTAAATTCATTTATATAACTAATTCTAGCTTATATAATGACCTCAAGTGATCTAATTAAGGTCTTTAATGGATAGTAAAGTGAACATAAGAGAGGTATTACATATATATATATATATGGAGGATGTGGTGATTGATAGAGGAGGTGATGGAGTTATAGGTATAAGGAGGTGGCGGAGATGGAAACGGCGGCTGAGGTGATGTATAGACATATGGTGGAGGTGGATAGTTGTAGACATGTGAAGGATTGTAACAAGGTGGATTGTAATAAGCGTTGTAGTGAAGCTTGTAATCATCAACACCCTCTCAATGTAACGAAACATAATGCAATTGCTAAAATGAGGAGAGGCCATTGCTTTGCTCTTCTTGAGCAGCTTCCCATCTTTATTCTCTCAAATTTCAAACCCTCTCACTGTTTTTGCTTCAACAAATATTTGGAACGTAACTCTTTATATATAGTGTTAGCTCTCAACATAAATGCATTTCACAGCTCGCACTAAAAAAACTAAAGTTTCATGTTTATTTATGCTTCAAATATTTTTTTAGCAATATATATCATTCCATTTTTAATATTTTTGTGCCCTTTTTTATATGATCTTTTGATATTTATATTTTTCATAAGGGCCCGTTTGGTTTAATGGAATTGGTCCCCATGGAGATGGAAATGGAAATGATTTCCATCTCCATGTCTGTTTGGTTTGATGGAATTGCTCATGGAATTGATTTCCATATGGAAATGAATTCCATGAACAGTGCAGTTTTGGCTTCCATCACCCATCTCATGGAATTGCCCAAAATTCCATGGAATTCCAGTGTTGCCCCTCCCTCGTCGACCTCATCCCTGACCATAGCCATCGCAGCGATCTCCAGTAGCGACCTCCATCGGCGAGACCAGGACAGCGAGACCCATGACGGTGAGACTGCCTCTGCTTTTTCCTCCTTCAGTTTCGACGCATCCAAGCTCTGCAAGTGAAAAGATTTTGACGCGTCCAAGCTCTGCAAATCCATGATAACATTCTTCTGTAGGTGATGCTGATGTGGTCGTGATGATTGATAAAGCCTAGTCGTGGGGCTATCAAATAAAACTAAGCTAGAATGCAATATAATGGTACTAACCTAGGTCGATCACTACGTGGAACTTATATTGAATACTAAATAATCTAGCGCAAAGAACAAATTAACCAAGAAATATCAAATGTTTTTTATCTAATTAAACTAAATAGATGAATTTAAATTCTATAAAGTGAATGTCCTAGGTGATTGAATCCACTAACCTTCTTTGTCCAATTATAATATTGAGCTCTCTTTTTAACTAAGCCAAGGACTAGCAAGGACCCCTTACTAATCAATATTCCTAACCTTTTAAAATAATCTAAACCTAGACTCAATTAATCAATTAGGAATATCTTTAGTGCTTAGCTTATGTTAGATTTATAAAAGATCCTCTCTACATCCAATTAATTCCTAGAACCCTAGCAAATCAATTGAATTCAAGAGAATAAAGGAAAGCAATCGAATAACAAAAGAGCTATAGTTCAATCACAATCCAAAGTACCAATCTAACACAAGTATCACAATCCAAATTACATCAACCGATAATAATCCTTTTTTATACATACAAATCATAACATCTAGCAACCTAGAATTACAATTTGCACGTACAAAAAATTGGAATGTGAAATTAAAATTTAGAGAACTCCCCTAATTGCTCAAGGACTCCGGTTAGCTTCATCATCACCGTTGAACAATGCAATTAGCCACTCATTTGGGAAATCACCTCCACCGAACAACTGGAACTCCATGGCCATATTCTGCTAGAAAACGGACGGAGAGATGGAGGTCAGCGAGCTTGGGAGAAGAGGAGTCTTGCCAGATGAAGGCTCCAGCGGCGGCGCATGAATGAAAAGAATAATTCAAGCTTCCATGCGGCGTGGCATTAATTTCATCGATGGATTAGGAGATGGCTTTTTGTGTATATGGGTGGCGGTGTGTTTTGGAATTAATGGAAGGTGATCCAAGAGTGAAGCGACGCTCTGGACATAGGTGCAGGAGCTTGTGGATGAATGGAATCTATTTTTGCCCCCAATCAAAGTGGCGGCTGGAGGTATGAGTGAATTCGAAGGTGTGTGGGTTGGAGAGAAGAAATGGAGAATGAATATTGCATATGTTGCTGGAATTGAGGGTCGGCTCTCGTAAGTGGCGGCTTCTTGTTTTTTTTTAGTCTTGGAGAGGAATTGAAGATTCAATGAATTTGGCCTCCTAATTGTGTGGCTTGGAATGGAATTGGGCCAGAGTCTTCAATGCTCTTGGTTTCTCTTCAATGAGTGTATTTTGTGCAGCAAATGGGCCAAAGAAATTTGGGCCCAATTCTCAAGTCCAAAACTGGTCCAAAAGAAAAATCAAAAGCTGAAAACTCAAAAAATCATAAAATTCTTTCAAAAGTACCATTAGTTAGTTTTAATTTTATATATTTTCCATTAATAATAATTAATGCAATCGAACTCAATAAAATCCAACTAATAGTACTAAAATCCCAAAAAATGTTATGAATTCATTTGATAACATATGAGTAAATCAATGATGCTATGCAGACGAGACCCAGGCAGGTGATTCTTCTGCAGATAAGCTTTGAAGATTTTGACGACGATAAGCTTTGAAGATTTGAATGACGATGGTGGTGATGGTGATTTTGACGGCGATGAAGCTTTGCAGATGAAGACGACGACGATGATGGTGATGGTGATTTTGACGACGACGACAATGAAGCTCTGCAAATGAGGATTTCGACGACGACTATGAAGCTCTACAGGTGAAGATTTCGACGACAACGATTTCGACCTAATAAAGAATTTTTTTAAAAAAAAGATTTTTTTAATTAGAAGGGCTTTTAGATCTTTTCATCCAAAAATCATACCTCATTTCCATGACATACCAAACATACTTTTAAAGCCCATTTCCATATCTATTTCCATATCCATCGAAATGAATTTTGTGTACCAAACGAGGCATCGAAAGAAATTGTTTGATATTTACGATACAAAACTAAGATGAATTAAAACATCGTTGGGTTGATGCATTAATATTACTTTTTCAACAAGATTTTTTTCATCCATAAAGTTCAACTTATTTTTCTGAATTTTTATACTACTATTTTTTTAATTTAGTCTTTCATTTAATCTAATAATAACCATTGATTTTTATGTGTATGCAATTCAATCATCCTCATGCGATTGAAATGACATAATGGTGGGCTGGGAAAACATGGAACACACATTTTTGGCTAATTTTAAATTTACTTTGGATTGATTATTTGCATATAATAATGTACTCATTTTGGTTATGAACAATGTGTATAGAGACTTGGTAAGAGCATGGCCGGATGTAAATTAATAAATATAATAAGATAGATATTTTTAAAGCGCGTTTTGCTGCCACTTGTCATCTTTTCCTTCTAACATTTTGGAAATGAGAGATATATCAAACAAAACTTCAAATTCTCTCTCTCTCTCTCTCTCTCTATATATATAGACTAAGTTTATGGGACCGTTTGGTAACGCGGTGGAGAAGTACTTTTGCACAAGCTGAGGTAAATATATGAAGGAGATTATCTCATTTTACGGAAAAACAATGTTGAACGTGCTTATGGGTATAAGTTGAGTGTTGCCAAACGCTCCCTATATGTATGCATCCGTAAGATTGTCTGGTTTATTTGGGGTGGCATATTTATTTCATAAATTTTGTTATGTTTCAATAACTAATTTAATGTTCAATTAGAAATTAGAATAATAGTTTTTTATTTTTTATTATATATTTCCTTAAGTTTTGTTTAAGTCATCATTTTAATATTTTGAAAATAAGCTAACATTTTAGGTAATTGCATATAAATTATAGCTACTGTTTGATCATTGACGACAAAAAAAAGCTATTAATATTTATTGAAATATATGATATATTTAATCTCCTCTATTCACTTCTCAATTTTCTGACTAGGCTCGATGTATGGAATTCAGAGCTTTCCCAATGTTGGCCTTATTTTTTACTTATTCGTTCAGAGATTCAACTTTATCAAAATTAATAAAGAATAAAAGTAATTAATTAAATTATTAAAAAGCGTAAACAATCAACAAAAATAAATATTAAGATATCTGTGTTGACGTAAAAAAAACTAATGAACTAACAGTAAAGTAACCATGCTCTTCTATTTTATTTTCATATTTTATAAATTGATTATTAATTTTCTCACTCTCACCTACATTTTTCCATTATCTTCCCATTAATTAAAAGTAAAATTATGCAGAAGAAAATAAATTATGTTGAAATTATAAAATAATCATTGTTTTGAAATAGATTGTTTGTGCTACTTTCTCAGTCTAAATAAGTCTAAAAAGTTAATAAATAAATAAAAACTACTTTCTCATTTTCACAAACTTAATCAAAGTTTATCCTTATTATATTGCTGGTAATTGGCTCAATGCTTCAATTTACACCACGTCACTTTGTCTGTGTTAAACAGGGCTACCTAACAATTACTTGTTTTGTTTACAAAGCGATAATGTTTTATTTAATCGTACTTATAAACCATTTTATTAAATTTTTAAATGAATGTACATTGTTATCCTTCATTTATTATATATTGACTATAATCTAATGTATTGCCATGAATATTAAATGGGTATAAAGTTATAAAGATATTAAATTTTAAGTCCGAATTAATGAGGTTAAAAGGTTTCTTAATCTGTATGTGATATATTGAAGTGATTTATAAATATAACCACGTAAGTAACCATTAACAAATCAATAAATAAAAGTAGAATGAGAAAAATGCATAAATAGGCTTTTGACTTGGCGGTTGGCATACTTATAGCTCACCTATCTAGTGAATGCATGCATTAATTATTTCAACAGTGTAAATGTTGATTTAAAAGAGAAAATAAAAGTTAATACCCAAAAAGGTGGCACAAATATTAAATACGCTGAGAAATTTACAATCACGTCTCAAATATAAGAATTAATGAATAAAAAGTTTTAAAGATGTATAAAATTACCATCATATCATAGGAGTAGATGCTGAGGTTTTCATTAATAACCTTACAAGCTTTTATTAACAACCTCAGCAGCTATTTTTGTAATCTTATTAAAAGAGAAAAAAACATGTAATATTTCAACAGTGTAAAAGTCATTACTTTGTAGACCACGAAATTACTTGTAATATTACGATGTGAGATGACACTAGTGAGAGGGACACTTGTTTTTTTCCCTTAAACAAGTAATTAGAAGTTTGATTTTTAACCTTTGTACATAAATAAAGTCTAACTATGATAAGTTTAAGTTATTATTGTGCGTATCGTGTGATCGCACTCGAAGGTGGCGGTGATTTTTTTTATTGTTATGAAATACCATTTATAATAAGTATTTTTAATTTTAATGAGCACTTGAAATCGAGAGAATTTTGCTCAAGTGCTTTGATATATTCTTATTATTATTTTATAAAGGGTCAAGATACACCTTGAAGTATTTTTTAGCTGCGTTTAACACTTCAAATTATCTTTTATACATCCCACATTCTGAAGTATTTTTTGAGTTGCAGTAGAATCTTAAAAATATTTTTTGTGCTTACAAGACCAAAATATAAAAGTAATTTAGGGTGCTGGACGCACATATAAAAATACTTTATGATGCTATAATTGATGTGTTTAAATGAAGAAGATTGAGAGGACATTTTGGTGGTTAAATGATGTATTTAATTAAGTCAAGTATTGTTTTGAACCACCACATGTACCCCTACTTTACCTTTTTTTATTGACTAATTTGGTAATAGTGTGTGTGAAATTGTATAGAAATTTCCTTCCTTTTTTCAGATTCAAGCACGTCCTCCTCCTTCATTTTGGGCTCAAATTGGGCTCATGGGTGATCTAAGTATGTGCTTGTCCAATTGCTCTCTAAAATGGATTCAAGAAGAGGGAAAATATAGGTTTAAGGGATAACTATATCATGGTTTCAATCAATTAGATTTAGGTCAAATTTGTACTTTAATCATCCTTAATTTTAGTCCATTAGAAGAACTTATTCCTCTCATAAAATCTCCCATCATTATGATACTTAAATTAATCTTTTCAAAATTTGGGATATTATACATTTCATTTGGTATTACCGACTTTTCTTTACAAGGATCCAGCATTGAAGGTCGATGGCCTACAACAACCGGTAGGAGGGGCTCTTATGCCAGCGGTCAATGTTCAATCGTCGGTGAGGTGGTTAAAACTTTTTAAAATATTTGAAGGCATTTTAGTCTTTTTCCCTCCTATTTTATCTTTTTCTCCAATTTCAAAAAGTTCATTTTGAGATTGGCAGCTTGTTTGGTAATGCTTTTCCATGGCCAAAAGTGCAGTGCACAGTGTCAACAGTACTTATAAGTTATTGTTCGTATTTTTTGTCTGTTTGGAAAGGTTTGTGAAAATAAGTTACTTCTATCAACAAGGTGAAATACCGAGCTTTTACAAATAAATCATTTCTTCTATCGCTTTCCCAAACACAGATCACTTTTACAATCTGACTTATTTTCAATCTTACTTCTCCATAAGCCTTTATGCAAATAAGTTACTTATCCCACCGTATTCTCAAATGAACCCAAAGTTCTTTCTTCTCACACGTCTCTGTCTTTAGCATTTTTCAGGTATTTTTGTGTCATTTTCTCTCTACTCTTTTAAATATAGTTTGAACTGTTCATCTTATCAATATTATTACTAAAGAAATAGTACTGAATCTATTTCACTCACCTTAACCATCATTGGCCAGGACCTACTACGCTATTCCTCGAATTTAAGTAATAATATTATTAAGCCTGATTAAAACCACATTCATAGAACCAAAATGGGAGAGAAAAAGAGTAAAATATCATTCCATACCCTTTGTAATCTCTTGTCACCGTTACTAACAAGGACTGAGTGCATCTGTTTATCCCAATGATAACTATTTTTAAGTATAAGTGAAAATAGATAGAAGCATAGTAGAATGAGGATCAGATATAAATATATATATATATATATATATATTTATTTAAAGCATGACATGTCCTGCGAGAGCTAATCCTATATAACGTATTATTAAATAATAAATGTTGATATCTTTTTCAATTCATATTCATACCTTTGATTCACTATATTGATACTGCTGGAGCTAATCTTATTTTATTTTGCTATTAAAAAGCTCAGGTGATTTGGGTCATAGGGATTCACAACGGTGGGGACATACCTCCAAACTTAGATAACGCTTGCAGAGGTAATTGCAGACAAGATTCACATTTTTTTTTTTTTGAAGTTCTATCAGCATTTGTTGGCAAGTGACAACAATTTTAGTGCCCAGTGAAACAGTTCACTGATGGTGCAGCAGGCTAGATTGCCTATTGGACTATTCAGTTTGGGCATGCTCTTGGGCTTTCTTTTTTATTTATAAGAAAATTTATATTTTAGTCCTTTTAAGACTCTGGTAGTTGTTTTGGGCTCCATTTAAGACTCTTGATGTTTGGGCCACATAATTTTTTTTGAATAAATACATTAAAACCTCTCTGTTTCTAAATTACATGAATAGCCACTCTATTTTAAAAATGTATATAAATATCGCTTAGAATTTAAATTTTTTTACATGAAACTCCCTTTTATTTTTGTGATTCGATCTCCATCCACCCAACCATTAGTTGACTATTAAATTTAACTTACACAATTTTATTTTGACAAAACGCCCCTTATTAAGAAAAAATATTTAAAATCTTATAATTTTAAAAAATAACTTTTATACGGTAAAAAATTGTGATACATGTATTTTCAAACTTTTTAATATGTTATACAATTTATTAGTTTTTATTTTCTTCATATCTATTGAACGTTATACATTTAAGTCTTTTTAATATCTAAATAAGATTTCAAAAAATAATTTTCTTACTATATAATATAAGAAATATCATTTTAGGATGCTATCTAAATCATTTATATTTACAATTTAAATTTTCTTAAAACATATTGAGTTAAGTATATATTTATTGATATATTAATCAAATTATTGATTAAATTTTGTACATTAACTAAATTTCTCAAAATACCATCTCAATAATATAAAATTTTAAAAATAATTATTTTCAATAAAAAATAAAATTAAAGTAAAAAACTGTTAAATCGCATAAAACAATTTTAGTCAAAATTAGAGATTTAATATGAGGAAAGGTAAATTAGTAGATAAATTATACTTTTTCTGGAAAAACAAATTATATTTTACATTTAAAAATAATAATTTTAGAATATTCTTAACTAAGGTACCCAAGGTTCAAGAAAGGGAAAAGGACAGTGAACTGTATGGGATAGGGGTCCAAAGGTCAGTTGGTCAGATCAAGTCAATTTAGAATCAGACAAGATATGTTAAAATAAAAAATTTAATAGATTTTATTTTATTTTATAAAAATCAATACATAAAAATTAGAATATTATTTTATTTACCCCTATTTTAAATTTTTAGATTTTAATTAAATTGAATGATAAAAATATTGAAATAAAATCAATTAATTTTTCTTATTTCCTTATAAATAAATTTGTTTAATTAAAAAATAGAGAATTAAAAATTAGTTTTATTACTATAATTTATTTTTAAAATTAGTTAACCCCATTTTCCATGTTGGTGCCCTTTTTTGGGTGTTAAAGCCTTCAAGAAGTTTTTTTAACCAAACGGGTCAACTCGAGTCAACACATAGTTGACTGTGTTCAGTTATCAATCAGATTAGACAGACGATCAATTCACTGATTTTTTTTGGCTGATCTGACTTTTTTTTACTATGGAGATAACAGTTTGGACTATATTGTATTTTCCAAAATAAAAGGAAGTTATGTGTAATGAAGGTAAGAGTACTGTACTCTTGTTATTTAATTTAGTTCTATGTGGGTAACTTATGGTGGGCCCTTTTAGTTTTATTCGAGAGTCCTTTTGGCCATTTATATATTTTGCTTTAATTTTGAAAAAAATGATTGTTGGCCTCCGTTTTTAGTTCTATTTGTTTGCGCTTTGTTGTTCTGATTCCCAAAAGTTATATGGGCGAAATAAATAATTATTGGATTATGTTTATTTATTTGCCAATCTATTCTCATACACCTTTTTCAATTGTTTAAATTATGAGAAAAAATTATCTTTATCGATTTTAACATCCTAAAAAAATTTTAAAATTTGTTCTAGTTGTTATTTAATTGACTAAATATGTGGAAAATTAATTTTGGGAATTTATACAACTATATGAGTTTTACAAAATAATTTTTGAACTATAACGTTCTTAAATTAATTTTTAAACAACTTTTGGGTGCATAAAATAGTGGGAGAATTTAATGCTTAGTTATTTAGTCACATTTTTGTTGATTAAATCAATCTTTTGAATTCTCGTTAAGGCTTGTGGGTATTTAGAATTTAAATGCACATGATTGATATTGGTGATTAGACCAATGTTTTGAGGGATAGCCACAACATCCTCTTACATGCATAAATAATCACATATAGATTTTAAACTATCAAGTCTAAACAATGAATAATTATAATTTGATCACATGAAGGAATTGGTTGATATGTATTATAATTTAATTATTTATATAGTTAGGTGAATTTAATTAGTTGATATGGATTATAATTTAATTATATATATAGTTAGATGAATTTTTTATCTTTGATTTTAAGTCTTGACTTGATGTATGAGCATCTAAGTTAGCCCCAAATGACTAAATTTATATTTTTTATTAATTTGACAAATCTTTATATGAATTGATGGTAAGGGGTTCAACTACCTAATCATTATGCATAATTTAAAAGGGTTAAAGGACAAAAATGATCTGAAAGTTTTCTCTAAGAGTCATTGGGCACTGAAAGTTTTCAAAGGTAATTTCTAGCTCGAAAGTTTTAAAAATGGAGCAATGTTTCTTCTACATTAAAAAATCTAATGGTCAATGTCTGTTGACCAAATTAGACAAGAGTTTAAGGGGAAAATTGACTAGCAAGTTTTCTATGAGAGACATTGGGCACCCATAACTCATATCAACTTTAACTATTTAGTTTTATTATTCTTCTGTTATTAGTCAAGCGTATCTTATATTAAGGAATTATATGTATGGAATTTCTTAATGTAAATGCGTTAAAAAGTGAAATTCCTAAAGTACCATTTCCTAACAATTGTTATTCAATTTATCAGACTTGGTTCAGCTAAATTAAGTGTCCAACAATTTTTCGGTTATGTTGGTTTTAAAAAATTTGTTGAGGCTGAGAGTTTCTTTTGTTTTTCCATATAATATTTTTTCTATAAACTTGAGTTTGTTTGAGATGGATTGACTTTAATTTTGCAGAAATAAATTATTTTCAATTTCATTGATGTTGGGTTGGATTTTCGCACCACAGTGAATGCTTTTCTACGAATTATCGATAATTGATGGATTTAGGTGGGAGGAATTTTTCTAGGGAAGGGTATTTTAAAATTTTGACAATTTAATAGTATTTAAATTAAAAAAATACCACATCTAGTTTTCAGTATAAGATTAGGCTGACTAATTTGGATAAGAAAGTTAAATAGTTAAAGAGGATGATAAGAGTTCAGGGTGCTCAATGCCCCTTTGAGAAAACTTTCATGTCATTTTTATCTTTAACTCTTGCATAATTTGATCAACAAATGTTGATCATTTGTTTTTTTGAAAGAGTGCGACATTTCACTTTTCAAATTTCTGAGGCAAAATTGATCCATTTTTTAAACTTCAAGGAAAGAATTACCCTCTCAAAAACTTCTGGGTGCCCAATGTCCTTTAGAGAGGACTCTCGGATTATTTTGACCCCTTAACCCAATTTAAAGTGTAACCTAACTTAGCACCCTGCTATAAAATAAAACATTTATTCTTAAGTACATAAATTACTTTTGATCGATGTAAGGGGGTAAAAAACAAAGGAGACAATTCCATCATCCATTGTGAGCATCAAATTAAAAGCAGTAAAAGCATCATAAATAATAGAAAAATTCGGAAAACATATCTAAAGAAGAGGAACTAAAGAAAGTATGTATAACACTTATAGGCAATAATTCTAATATTCATATTTCCTATATCAAGAAAATAAGGCTAAATGTATAATCAAAGATTAGTTAAGGGTCAGATGAGAGAATAGACATTCTAATGATGCCTTCTATATTTGCCATCTTGCGTAGTGGAGAAAAGTTCAGGTGATCAAAGATATTTTGGTAAATTTAACCAGGATATCAAAAAATTGCCCTAGAGACATAGAAATAAACAGAATAATTCTTTAAAATACATTTGATGCATAATTCCTGTTAAAGTAGCAGAAATTACCTTAAAAGGAATTTTCATTATTTATTTAATATTTGACTGATCAAGGGATTATTAGCCAAACATATTTATTAAAAATATTGACAGGCCTCAAATAATTAATCAAGGATAAGAGAAAATTGTTTTAAGAATTTGTGAATTTCAGGTTTAAGGCAGACAGTTTACCTGAACGAAATTGAAAGGATATAGTAAACCTCAGAAATAGGATTTTTACAAGAAATTGCCAAAAGAGCATTTTTTTTTTTTTGCTGAAAGAGTAAACCTTTAGAAAAATTAGTAAATTATCTCCCAATTAATAGAAATCTTTAATGAACATACACTGACCAAATGATCAGAGGATTCCTGAAAAGCATCTTCAGGGAATGGTTTCTGATGAAGGAACCATAAAGTAATCAAGTCTTTTAAAACGAAGAATGACGGGCCTTTAAGTACCCACATGGCATCATTTTGTTGAAAGGTTAAAAACAAGAAGAGTTTATGACCATGTGCTAAAAATTATGAGTAGAATCACATATCATAACACTTGGTCTTGATTTTTTTAAGCTTTCAAGACCATTTGAGAGGTTGCATTTTTGAGAAAAAAAGACGAAGAAAGCAAGAACCCAATGGAAAAGTGGAGAAAATCAAGGAAATCGGTAAGTTCTTGGTGAAAATATTCCATTTCTTCAAGTTTTCTACTTCTATGCAACATTTAATCTCAAAACTCTTCTTAATTTGGTGTTCTTGAAGAGGAGAAGAAAACCTTAATTGGAAGAGTCTCTCAATTGGAAGAGGTAAACCTAAAAAAAAAAAGCTCTAGTGTTGTTGTTAGTTAGATTTTTAGTTGGTGTGGTGGGATGCAAGAACCTTATGGGAGGTTCTGTCCAATTCTTTGAAAAGTATAACAGAGTGACTTAATGCTAAATAATGATTTAAGAGGTTATTAGAAATAAGATTATGGAAGTCTATGGAAAGAATTGTTGCAAAATCCATTTTTCCCTTCCTTCATGATTTTCATCCAGGTAAAGAACAATGGGGAGTAATCAGATTTTGATGTTTCAATTGAGTTTAAAACGAACAATTGTGTAAGTTATAAATGAAAAAAAGTTTGGAAGCATTAAAATTGGAAATGGAAAACGTTAGAGTTTGAAAACCGTAGTTGGTTTCATTAAGTGAAAAGAGGAAGGAATGTTAAGTTTATTGAGTTCTAATGCATGTAAACAAGTAGTTTATAATGTGCATTGCATTGTAATGATGTGTAGGCATTGATTTGTGCAAATAGCCTACAAAATCCAGGGGAACAAGATAAGCTTGAGGCATGTAAAGTGCAATCAAGAGATAGCAAAGTCACTAAAGCAATCAAGAGATAACAAAGTCACTAATTTTTACATTAATATTGTTATTGATTGTTATTAATGATTGTTTGCCATGATGTTTGATTTAGTTAAGTTTATGTGATGATTGAACACATAAATTCTTACTTTATGTTATGCTTGGGCCATGTGCAAGTATGAATTAGTAGCATGTTAGTATGTTCCCATTTATGGTATTTTAACATTTTTAATAATGATCATGCATCTTAATGTGTTAGTAACATTTGCTATTAAAATTTCCATGAAATCCCATTCCTTACAAAATATATAATTATAGGCGAAAGTTCAAACAAAGATAAGGGCAAAAAAGCATAAGCATAAAGGTGGGAAGAAGTCACCAAGTTGTTGTGTGCATAATGTGATAGAAATTCATGTGCACCATGTTTAAGTACCTTATTTTGGAATATGTATGAGATATTGGGATAGATTGTAAACTTATATGCACTTCTTTGACAAAAGGATTATGGTATGTTAGGCATGCAAACAAATCATTGCATTAAAGGCACAAAATATTACGTAATCAAGTGGAATGGAAAGCAAACATCTTATTAAACCCCTAGCTAAGTTGAGGTAAGGGTAAAACAGGGCAAATGATATAGAAAATTTATGAAAATTTTCTGTTGAATAATACACATTCCAAGGTTTAAAACAAGGTATAGTTTACCTAATCTAGATGCATACAAAAAAAAAGTTATGCATTTTCAAAGTTAAAGATAAAATCTAGAAAATTAGAAAATGACCATATGAATAGTAATTCATCACCAAACATTTTGTGCTGTTTAAGTATGCATATGGTTAGTGAGGGGCAATTGTCAACAATTCCATAGGGTCCTCATTTAGTACTCAATAGAGCAATGAGTGTTTGATTCCATTTTTAACTCTTTAGGTCGTAAGTATAATTCCATGTGCCCCCATTAATTTCTAATTTGTTGATTTGACTCTTTAGCTCGTAAGTATGATTCCATGTGCCCCCATATATGTAGCCCTATAATTTTTACCTCGTAGCCATATAGTTTTGCTCCTGCAGATTCTCACACACACACACACACACACAGAGGAATTAAGGGCACTATCGTAAATTAAATTAGTACATTATTGCATTCATGTATTCGTATATTTAATGTTTTTTAAAATATATTTTAGTAATAAAATATTTTATTTTTTAAAAGAGTGTGTTTTAGTAAGGATCCGAGTTTCTAATATAAAAGATCCAAATTCATTCAAAAAAGTGAAGAGTGACATTATGATACTGGATGTCATGTGGCTTTATTGTGGGGATGCCGTATTTAGTGATGTTAAATTTACTTTTTATACCAGATTTCTCCTCTTTAATATGTATTTGGTCAATAAATGGATTAGAGAATCTACTATGATTATTAAGAGTTCTCATTTCTAACCAAAATAATAACATACTCGAATAATTAGTTTGTGGATCCATAGCATAAAATCATCAAATATAAAGGGCTCAAGCCTTCTACCAGCCCATTTACTAAAGACAATTCCTAAAAAACATGTAATTAAATAGTTAAAATCATAGCTTGCAAAATGAGCCCTATATATGGTAATATACATTAATAAACACATAAATAACAAAAAAGGCTTTTGAGAGATATGCAAAGATATATAAGCCTCTAAAGCTCTTCCCAACGTCCTAGCACCAAAATTATTGCCTGAAAAATGTTAAGAGCAACGGGGTGAGGCAACGGCCTCCGTAATCATATTCCAACTCATTGTACATACCGATATGTGCTAGTGGGGTGTCAAGTAGGACAGAATAAAACAGAGATACACATAATATCATAATCAAGTCATTTAAATCTCTTATGTAACAATCCAACACTTCATTAATAAAATATTGTCCATTTTACTGCAACCGTAACCACTTCACGGTTTAGCTTGCGTGGATGCAGCTATAGCCGCCCACCAGTGCCTCAGTAATCAAATACGGTATGTCTCGGTGTAGTTATAGCCACCTAACAATTTTGTTCTTATGGATACAGCCGTAGCCATCCACCAATTCTTCATTAATTAGATATAGTCCATTTCGGTGCAGCCATAGCTACCTAACTATTTTGCACTCATAGATGCAGCTATAGCCACC
>JANTPZ010090135.1:0-39110 GCA_025593235.1 Vachellia pachyceras | reverse complement strand
AGGAGCTTGGCACAGATGGTAAGGAACGGACCCAACTCCCACAAGGAGGTGGGTTCGATTCCCTCTGCCGTCGTGAGGACTCCTTTGGTAGGCGATCTCGTAAGTCCCTTGTAAGTGCTCAAAGAGCCCTGGGGCCAGGCCCTGGCCTTGGTGGGGGACCGGTGCCGAACCCACCTAAACTTTTTTGTATCAAAAAAAAATTACAAAATTCTGTTTCTTTAAGCCCTGAAATCAAAATGCTGCTCTGTTTGAATTCCAGGGGGCCTATCTCATACAAGTACCTGTAATAATTATTAAGTAGAATATTTCCAACAACAAGTGCCATAATGCTACAAGGTATACGTTACACACATCATTACAAAATTGACAGCACTATCTTTTCCAAAAAGAAAGAACGAATGAATTCAGATCGAAGAAGCGCGCAAGAGGACTTACCCAATCAACAATGGGATATATTAAACTTTAAAACAAAACGTATGTAACCAAAAGAGCAGATTAGGAGCTCATTTGTAATGCTGAGAAACCTCCCAAACTAGCTTATCCATGAACTGGCAT
Source organism: Vachellia pachyceras (assembly GCA_025593235.1). Taxonomy (NCBI): domain Eukaryota; kingdom Viridiplantae; phylum Streptophyta; class Magnoliopsida; order Fabales; family Fabaceae; genus Vachellia; species Vachellia pachyceras. The sequence continues at coordinate 38,555 of JANTPZ010090135.1, read as the reverse complement.
TTCTTGTCAAATCCCCAGCCTGGGTTGCTCTGTAATGTTCCAAATCAATCAAATATAAGTATACAGTTTAATATTAGTGGGTCCTTCCAAATTTGCATTTTTCATGCTTAAATTGAGAAAAGAAACTTCAGAGGCAAAATAATCGAGTTTAACAAACTATGCGGTGCTGAATCATTTATGCTAAATCATTGCATATCACCAGTACAGGCATATATAATTAGCAGAATTGAAGAATTGCATATTTTCATTTAGCATTTAATAATCCTAACTTGAAAAGAAAGAATGACACGATCTGTAAATCGCTTCACAGAAGATGGTGCATTTTGAGGAAGAGTCTTAGCAACTCTTTCTAATTCCTCTTGTTGCATCTTTGCAGTCACCCTATCTGGTCCACTGTAGTGATCGACAACCTTCTTCAATAATGGAACCCTCGCCATTGTCTCTTCCATTATTTCCTACAAAATTGTGTGTTAGAAAAATTGGGGAGGAAACACAAATATCCCCAACAAACACTCCCCCAGCAACATATATGTCCCACCAAGCATATAACTACTTCTACATGTTGCATAATGTACAGCATTTATCCATATTTGCTTCTCATAAATCCATATTTGCTTCTCATAATAGAATTGAATAAAGCAAAGCAATTGACAAGAGCCGTAAGATGACCAGTAACCATAATCTCGGATGATACAATCAAGTATCAACAACATGCATAATACATCTGTATTCATTAAAAGAGACGGGTAGGCCATTAATATGGAAACAAAAGCAGCAGACTATTGATATCCATCCTTCAGTTAAAGATGGTATACAAAACACATGAAGCCAGAAGAAGCTATCGAAAATGACAAGGAGGCTACGTTTCATACAAGTTGTAAGAAACTCACTCCTTTACATAAGTTGACTAGTAAAAGGGTGGAGAATTAAGCACATTATAGATTCCATGGAAGCAATCAGCCAGTTAGTAGAGAGCAGCAACATAACATAATTTATGGTAAACAAACACATCTTGATAGATATAATCTGCAACAAGGAAGATGGCAAGCTCAAATGTTTTAAAAGAATTTCAATGGAAAATCATCCACCATGAATAAGATCAACAATTAAATGCATCTTCCTCTATTGGCACAAAAAATGAAAGAAAGATATACCTCCCACTCCTCTTGGCTCTGAATCCCTTCGTATGCCATCAAGAATGGCTTCACCTTCTCAAGTGCGTCCCTCAGTGGAATTGGGGTTGCTCATCAATATCTGGATTCCTATCAAACTCACCTATCAAATATTCCAGTTCAAATTCTATCTGCAGTCAGCATAAACAAACAGAAAAGTAGGAATTATCAGCATTGTAATTTACTTAATAAAGGAAAAATATAGGATCAAATAAATAAGTTCAACTATAAATTTGTTGTCAAGACATCTTTCCAAATGGTATTAAGCCCGATGACCACAGCATGCAATGGAAGCAACATTTTTTCTCTTGGGTATATTCTTCCACCCTACAGGGTATAATGCACCTTTATTCAGCTATTACAACACACATATCACGCACACCAAATGACAAAGATCAAAATAACTATCACACCTTGTCATGATTTTCTGAACAAATATGCATGGGTATCTACAATCATTACTTACCGCACAATTTATATCCAGTGCATCCAAATATTCCTCATACAGTGGTGAGGGTAAAACTCTATCAGCCAACTCCTTGAATCCTTCAACCAATTGATTCATCACCTCAGGCCCAACCTTCTCAGCTAGCTTCTCACCGCTATCATCTGGATCTTCAAAATAAACTCTTATCTTAGCGGCATCATCAATATGCTTACCCCAATCATCCTTTTCTCTTCTGTCCCTCCATGCGAATCCTTCCCTTCCATCTCGTCCTCTGCCTCGACCAGGCCAACCTGCAAATTCTCCTCTTCCTCTACCAGTGGCGCCTCCTTTATCCATTGCTTGTGATAAAATTTTTCGTGCATTCCTAACAGCATCTTCCCGATTAAGACTGGCTGACTCTTAAGCAGAGTCTTAGATGCACTGGTGTCTAAAGTTTTCCAGGCACGTACATGCCGATTCTCTTCCTTGACTTGGTTTTGTGGATCAGGTTGCTTCATTGGCTTTCCCCTCCCAAGTCCAGACAATACCACTGCCTTCCCAGAAGCTTATTATTAACCTCACAATCTCCAATGCCAGAAATATTGGGCCTAGTTTCAGCCGTCAGACAGCTGCTATCATCTTTTTTAAACAACATAGGTTTTTTCAGTCCTGAATCATTAGAATGTTGAGATGCAGGTGGACTAGTAATTTGGCCACGGCCTGCGGAATGTGGTTTTAAAGAAGACAGAAAGGATGAAAATGAAGGGCGACCTGAGGAAGGAGGAGGAAGGGGCTTGCCACGGTCATGACCAAGACCAGAAGGTCCAGAAACGGGAGAAACGGGTGACTCAGCTGAGTCAGATTTTGACTCATCATGGTCAGGCTTACCAGGGGCTCGTCCACTGAAGTCAGTATGCCCTGTACTGCTGAGAAGGCCACCACAACCATGGCCACGGCCCCCACCTGCCCCACCTGCAACAAAATTGGAGAAAGTTGAATATGGAACCAGTGTTTGTCTGGCATGGGAGATATTAGTGTTTGGAAGCCTTGTTCCAAATCCAATGTTTCCTCTCATTGAGGTGGCACAAATGCCTTAGAAATGGAAGTTCTGAGTTTGGTAGGGAAAACTGAATTGCACAGGTTAGACAGATTGCGGCCACATCTACCTTAATAAAAGAAATGCACATACATTATCCATTTATTCAATTTTCTGGATAGGAAAAGAAACATGGGAGAATTATTTCAAAATTACTATAATGATTCACAGAGACATCAAACATCAAAGTTATACAGAACATAGTATAAGGAACTATTCAGTCAGATGACAGCAGCAATCATTTATGCACACATATTAGCGGATTGATTATCAAGACTTGTAATCAGAAAAAACACAAGGGGCACACAACACCTTAATCACTCTGCCTGTCTCACACAATCATCTTAATTATACAAAAATATGTTGAACAACACAGTGATAACAGCAAACATCTTTAAGATTTCTTATTTTTGCTCTCTTCTGCCCTTCCTTATCAATTTCTCCATTTAGCTTTTATTGCATTATTTCTGCCGTAATACTCTTGTATAAGTTCTCCGACGTTACCCTTTGGATGCATTATATCCACTGATCTCACTACAAAAAGACACTGAAGTAAGATCTTCAAATAACCTAATTTGTCAAAACCACTTCTAGACTATCAGAAAATCACCATCAAGTGTAGATTTTCCTCTTAACCAGACGCTGGTTTGGTACGGTTATTGAAGTATTTAATTAAAACAATCAGTTAAAAGATTGAAGTTTCAAAGCGCTACAATGAAGTTTCAACCGGAAATGAGAGATGGGAATAGTTGGAGCATATGAAATAAATTGAAAGGCATACATGTTGCAGAAGAGAATGCGACTATGCGAGCAAGAGAGGGGATGGAAGGAGGACTTACCGCTGACGAAGACCGAAGAAGAAGCGCCAAAAACGATACGGCTGCGAAGGAGGACGATGAGGGTGGTGGAGGAACGCCGACGACAATCACGGTGGCAACGGATGACAGTGAGGTCCAGAGAAATGAACGACGAAACAGGAAACGAACGGCCTAGGGTATTCGATTTCCATAATTCGGCATTCGGCCCTTTGTTTTTGAATGACCAAAAACGATTCAGCTTCTTGCCCGTTTCGACCCAGTGAACCAGGAGCCTGCTTCTTCAAGCCCTGCTTGCCTCATTTGCAACACAAAAGGGCCCAATTGATGTTTTTTAAATGTTTTCATCTTTGTTGAAAGTCCATATAATATTTCATGAAGGAAGACACTGCTCTTAAAATAAAATAAATTTAAATCGTCAAAATTTAATTCCGAAAGAGCTGTAAAAAAGAAGAAGAAACGGAAAGAATACGAATTGTAGATTTTGCCAACACTATTGAATTGAAAGGGCGGATGGAAGACCACAGACCCCCGGCATTGGGAAATTTATCAAAGACTGACGTTTGCTGTAGGCAATAACAGGAAATACATGAAAAACAAAAAAACAAGATTTTAACTTTTAAATCTTCGTTAGGAAAAATGGCATTTTATTACCTTTGGACCACTTGGCATCTGCAAGTACGCCTCTCCTATGGAATCTTCTTGAAGAATTAGTTCGTCATGCAGCTGATCCACCAGTAGATCCAGTATCATGGTCAAGTCAAGCACTTAATTTAATTAGAGATGCTGAGATGAAATTTAAAAACACAAGAGCAAAGGTGGTGGGGTTTGTCCCTTGGAAGAGTCGGTTGTGACTTGTGAGTGGTTTGTCTCAAACGAACCACTCAGATATAAAGCAAGTTAAAAATACAGTGTGATTCAGTAAAAAGAAAAAAGGAACAAAGTCACAGGCCCCAACTGTAATTGAAACTCACAGAGGCTTCATATCAGATTCGTTATTAAAAGGGAGACAGTTTGTTGGTATAAAAATATTTGTGCCCGTCTTGTGGATCACCCGCTCTCTCAACTGCTTCCTCCGCATTTTGACAAACATGGAGCCATCATCTCATGCTTCATACCTCTCTGTATCAGATCCCTCAACCTTGCCCACTCTTTACTGCACATGCTCAACCGGCAAAAATACAACCATCAATCAAACTCATAAAAAAGAATATTATCCGAACTATAAATTGAAAGCATTTGTTTTTATTTCCTTGTGATATTTCTCACAGCAGAAAGAACTCAAACATCCATCAGACCTATAAAAAGTCGAACTTGCAACTTCATGTCTAGTATAGTTGAACCAGAAAGCTCTAACCAGTTCGAAAACAATGTGCAAAGAATGAGTTTGCAATAAAAAGATTGGGATCCAACTAGGGCCGAATCCCCAGTGCTTCATCAAATGCAATGAAAAGGGCATAAAAGGAAATGGGCATCATCAGGTACGGTAACTGAGGGTTCACTCTTTTGCTTCAAAACCCCAAAATGGGATTTCCTAATTAAGAATGTGAAGGCGGAGTTTGGATTGAGAAATACGATTATATATAACAATTAGGACCAACCGTAACAATTAGCCGTGGTATCTTTGGAGCTATAAAATTATTCCAACCTCTGATTCTATGATTGGTTCTTGCAAGCTGTCCTCTCCCATATCAAACTGTGACCCTGTAACGCGTCACCAAAACCAAAGCAACCAACCAACCAAAAAAAAGAACATTTTCCTACCATCTACCAGCATGCCAACACAGTTTTGTGCACAAAACTTTAATTGCCGTGTTGGGTGGGAAACGAGCTGTATATGCCTCACCTTCATTTATATTTTTTGTAAATTAAAAGAATTTTTTTATATATATTTATCTCGTTTACAATCATTTAAAAAACTAATCCAATCACTTGCTTATGGCTTCTTACAGCGTTCGTACAATAGGAGAGAAGAAAGAATTAAATTTGCTCGGCTCTGTTTCTTTATTACTAAACATTGGATTCTCTTTTTAGGAGCGAGGTCAGACACTCAGATAACAGATTCTTCATTTCGTTCATCTTTCGCTGTTAACAGTTTTTTAAAGCTATTAACAGTTTTTTAAAGCTAAGATTTTTCGTCGGCCCTTCTATCTCCCTTTCTCCCCCATCAACATCAGAGTAGGATATTGGAATATAGCTCACTAACTTGACCCATGTCCAGAATAAAAGGTTTCCTTAAAGAGCTAAAAAAGTAGCGGCTTTAATTGCTGCAATGATGCTCGTAATAATAGCTTGAAGCCCTTTTCCAGTTTTACTTTTATAAAGAAAAACACTAGAGCTCAGCCATGAAAGGAGGAGCCTACCTGATGATAGTGTAATATACTCTATACTATAATCCAATTGCTTTTAGATTTTAAACACTGAACTTAATGCCATCTAGGATAGGCCATTGCTGAAACTCAACAATGTCAGAGCAGAAGGCATGGCTTCCAAACTAAAAATAAATGCAATTGAATGTTTCTGTATATTGGTTATATTACATTCTAATGGTAATCTCTATATTTCACAAAAGTTTCCAAGAATAAGAAATGAGATCGATGTGCTGGCTGGCACACACAAACTAGAAAAACATTTTTTAGTAGTCCACAGAAACAGGCAGGACTTAACTTCTGAATCTACTGCTACCATGTCCGAAGGAAAAGAATGACCTCTTGACTCTAGCACTACTGCTACCACCACACCCTTCAGTGGAGGACGATGATAACTCACTCGCTTCTTCTTGCCTGTTCTGTTTCTTCAAAGCTTCTTGAACTGCCACGTACAATTGCCTATCCCCTGAGGAATCCATGGAGAAAGACCTCCTTATGGGCTGTACTGAGAATTGCTCATCTTTACCTCTAGTATTGATGCACTCATCTCCCATGCTCGTCACCTTCTGAAACTTCCATGGCTTTTTCTTATTAGGCGAAGGGCTCACCTCTCGTGGTGGGTTTTCTCTTTCCAGTGTTCCATTCCAGTTCTGGTCTCTGTCATGGCCATTAGTGCTCAGTTCAATTACAACGAAATCCTCATCCCCGCCATACGGGCGTCGATCTTGGGAGGTGGGTCTGCAATTTAGAATCTGATCGATTTGGAATCTGCTTGATAGAGAAATGCTGCTTCTGCAAAGTGGGCAATTGGCGTTGTTCTGAAGCCAGACGTCGATGCAATCTATGTGGAACACGTGGCTGCAATTGGGTATAATCCTCAGCTTCTCCTTCTCGCGGAACTCGTTCAGACAAACAGAGCATTCCGTGAAGCTTAGATCTCCGGATTCTCTGTCTTCCTCTGCTTTGTAATGGATGACTGGGATTAATCGGATCACCGCCTCTTCGAGCCCTCGAGGCTCTGTACCCGCCGGCGAATATGTCATCGGTGGTTCTTCTCGCGGCCGGGACGGAGAGAACCGTCTAAGGAGATCTATGCGGTGCCAATTGAGGCAGCATTTGATGACGAAGATATAGTAGCTAACGAGCAAGAAAGCTGTGGCCAGTATCCCTATTAAAGCGATAGCTATAATGGGGAAACTGGTACTCGCAGAATGCGAATGAGGGCGAAGGATTGAGCTCACTGGGCTCGATAATGGCGAAAGGAGTTGTGATCCAGACATCAATAATCTTCTTCCTGCAGGATCCATAAGAGATGTGAAAGAAAACACAGATAAATGGGTTATACAATCGTGTTTAGATCTCTGTCATAAGCACAATACATGAAGAGAAAGAATGTGGAAAACACGGGGGGGGGCGAGGGGGGGGACTAAATGAGGGAGGAAGTGAGCGGGGGCATGATAGGGATTTGATTATTTCTTGAATGAAAATGTTGTCAAATCCTATTTCTTTAATGAGGTTGGAGAGTGAGGTCAGTGTACGTAGTTGGTGATTTTCTCTCGGTTTCCCAGAAAGTTTTGGCTACAGAATTGGTGAACCGTCTTTATCACTGTTCATTATTTTAAGCAGTAACAGAAGCGTATGCTCCAATTTTCTTTCTTTTAAAATATACCGTAACGGTGGCTTAATAATAAGAATCATATTGTGGCTGGCTGGTAAGGGAATAGTGAACATGAGCCATGTGTTTCTTTGAATTTTGACTGATACTAATAAATATGTGTTGAAAATGTCAAAGTTTGAAACTTTGTGGTCTGATGCGCAGACATACTCAGAATCATTTCTTTTCTCCATTTATCCTTATTTTTCTCGCAGGCTCGTGTGTGGCACAAAAGTTCCGTTATGTCCCTGTAAACAGGCCTACCTTTGAGAGCACGTCCAGTGTATGGCATTAGAGATGACTTGTTGGTACATTTTCAAATGATCATCGCTAGCTTTATCTACTTTTTTTATTTATGATCGAAATCAAAACTTGGCAAGACTTCAATTTGAAGATATCATGGATTTGTCTGTTAGTTCGTTAGTTAGTAGAGCTTGTTATGATTTTTATCAGTGTGTTCAAAAGTTAGGTAAGTAATATAAAGAATCAAATGTTGAAGATAGGTGACAAAATAAGTGTTCAAATCAATGATGGTTGATTCATACATTCAATCATTTACACCTGTGCAAACCAAAAAGATGAAAACACTCATAACTCCAATGGACACTTTGGTTGGAATTGAAAGGAGGAGTTACTATAGAGTAACATTTAATTGGAAGATTGGGCGAATAATTTGGAGGCTAATAATGAGCAACCAAAAGAGATAAAGAAGCCTCCATTCCCATCATTTAATCAATATATAGAACCAATTACAATCTCTCGATAATCATGCATAATCATATTAAAGAGTGGGGAAAGAAAAGTCACATAGACGCACATGGAGGCCATAATAAGGGCATTGAATCCTTAATCACAGGGTTGGGCAGTGATAGGAAAATGTTGACTTGTGTGGGAAGATGGTGTTCACAAGGCACTTTTTGGCCTCTATTATTTGAAAAAAGAAGCTTGACCCAAAAACAGCAAAGTTCCCTACACGTTAGGGCAAAAGGATACAACTGGGTGGGTCCTAAAATAGTGAGACCTTTTGTCAATGAAGGTCCCCCCCCCCCAAAAAAAACAGTGATGTCGCATCAGTGTACAGGAATCCCATATAGAATCTTACACGTTATTAATACGGAGGGAAAATGAGTTTCAGGTCCTAAATAAGGAACTTAACCATCAAATGATCCTAAAGATTAAAAAATTATTATAAGGTTCCAAGAGTAACTGCTGAGGTTGTAAATAAAGGCTGCTGAGGTTGTTAATGACAACCTCAGCAGCTTCTTTTGGGACCTTATAATAGTTTTTTAAATCTTTAGGACCATTTGATGGTTAAATCCCTTACTTGAGACCTATGACTCATTTTCCCTAATATGAACATGATCTTTTTGGAGAATGGTAAATTGATCGGAGATGAACAATAATATATGTATATATATGAGCCTGTGTGTATGTATGAACTCAAGTTTGAGATGGGGAAAAGAACCAACACAGTCAGTGCTTGCGTGTTGACTGGCTGTGGAAAGAGAATGAGCTTAGGTGAGAGAGAGAGAGAGAGAGTGTGTGTGTGTGTGTGTGTGTTTCTTGCTTGTTTTTCAAAAGGTGTTTCTCGCTTAGTCAAAAGTTGAGGGCCTTGCCTCTCACACGCCCACCTACTTACTAGAAAGTTCCCCCATTTTCGTTTACCTTTATACCCAAGTTTTTCCCTACTTTCAATTTCATCAACCAAGGTAGATCACACAAGATCATTGACAAGGGCTTGCATAAATGTATTCTTTATTTTAATGTAATATAAGCCTGTCTGCTTTTGCTGCTAAGGGTTGTGTATATATAAATAACAATAATAATTCTTGTTGGTCGTTTATATTTGAAACTTGTTCGTGTAGCTTTTGTGTTTCTGTAAGTCAAGTACTACCTCAGGTTACATAGTCGCCTGGTTTTTGTTGCTAAAGGATAGAGATGAGGAGGAAGCTTAGTGCCTATATCCAAAGTTGTTAGCCAATTAGAGTCTGCAAATTTGATTCTAAGAATTAATATCTATGCACCTTTAATGAATAGTGCAGTTGATTGCACAATGACATGAGTTTGTTTTCCCTAAAACGAAGACAATTCAGGATCAAGAAATGTTAGTGGTTATTGTGGAATAGGGAAGAACATAAATCAAGGTATCATTCATTGCGGGTACACCTAAATGGATGCGATTTTGCTTATTTTATTCACAAGTTGATTTCTTTTAGGTTTGGACTTGTGGGAGGAGTCTCACAAGGTTTCTTTTAGGATTTCTTTTAGGTTTGGACTTGTGGCGATAGATCATGAAGCGCTGCAAACTTGTTTAAAATAAATTAATCTATATACCCACAAAATTAATTTAAACACCGGATTTGGAGCTGGATATGTGTGGTAAGAGTCATTAATTTAGCACCGTAGTGTATTTTATGAAATGTGGTTTGAAATTCCGATTCAAAGTCTTGGTCTTCAAGTATTGACTTGGTGCATTTCATCAATTATATATGTACCGCGTTTCCTCTTTCATATATCATCTCAGATTAAGCACAGTGGCACATGTGTCTCCATTTTGAGAATTGAAAACATTGATTTATGAGGAGATTAAAATATTGATATTAAATTAATTAATACAGTCTTATTGAATATATAACAGTAAAGGATATAATGATTAGCAGCAGTGTAATTAATATGAATTTGGAGTCGAAGAAACTAATAGTGATGTAAATTCAAGTGAAGCTGGGAAGATAACAGATGTTTGGTAGACAGTTTACACTTGGGGAGTGAGCAGAGGACGTTAGAGTTCCAATGGACCAAAAAAACTTCAGATTTTAACGAAGTGCTGTCATAATGACAATGGTAGGTATTGAACAATCTGCTGCAAATGTGTATTCATATTTCCGTTTGAGGGTGTGTTTGGATAGCCCTTTAAGAGAACGGATACAGATTCCGAGGTAAATATGTGAAAGGAATCTCGGTAAGCGTAAGAATGACTTTTAGTTGCCCAAACGGGCTAACCAAACAGAGCAAGAAGGTGTCTGTACTTGGAGGGTAAGAGGAAGTGATGATGGATAGCGTAACGTGATTGGATGGAAGTTATGAGCGAATGGGAGCCTGACAGGTAGGCACCTGAACGGGTTGACCGACCAAGGGAAACGTAAAAACTGTCTCAGTTTCACAACTCGGAACCAAATAGGGTCAGTTATGTGCACGTGCCGTCACGTGCTGTGCAAAAAAAAAATGCCTGATCCAATAGTTTAAATTGAAGTAATAATCAGCAATTAATTAATAAAGGCTTCGTGTCTTTGTTTGACTGCGCGTTTGGAGCCGTTCATATTTGTTGAACACCCCCCCCCCAAAATCTGCACTTGGATTTTAGATATTTCAACTATCATGTTCTTTAGCGTTGTAGTCTAGCTAGTATTTTTCTCATTTGACTATTCCCACTACTCTGTTTGCGATCTCCGCTTGTACATACACAATCACACATCAGCACTTGCATGTGACTATTGTGTAAAAAATGTCCAGCATGTATATACTGGTCAACTGACTTTGGTTGAAAGGATTAAGGAAGCTAAATACATTACTTAAAAATATTAATTGACATATATAATTAGTTTATATATCAATTTATACATTAGGAATATTAGTTTTAAGAAAAACGATAAACATATATGCCTTTAAGTGATGTATTTAGCTCTATTAATCTCTATAACAAGAATCAACTGATTTTTATATTAAGAAATAGAGATGGTATACGCATGTAATAAATAGAAAGCTTAAGGGGACAAACAAACGCTGCAACATGTAAGAAAATGTGTGTAGTTCACAAATAGAATGATCAAAGCGAATTGAATCTATAGCCCAAATTTTGACCAGATCTTTCTGCCGTTGAATTCTTGCATAAGTTTGGTCCCTGGATGATATATGCAGAGTAAACCAATTAATAACACTGTAGGCAGTGGCGAACCTGGGGTCCTGATTCAGGAGGTGCAAACTATTTTTTGAGAAGATAAGTGAAATTTATTTTTAATATGTTTTGAGAAAAATTTAAGCACAAATTTAGTGGGTTCAAAATCAACAAATAAGTGAGTGCAAAATAAATCACATAGTACTAATATATACCTAATTTTCTGGAAGTCCGCACCCCTCAAGTATATGCAGGTCCGCTGTTGACTGTAGGGAACATCTGAATTCTTTGAAGTCAGTCGGTGCCATTTATACGGTGCTCGATCCACCTAATTTTTTTTCCTGAGGAAGAACATAACATTTGGAAACGAGGTGGAAAAGTGTTTTTACTATTTACGAGGTAAATGTGTGAATGTGGTTTTAAATAGGGCCAATATCTTATATTCTGGTCATACCCGAAGAGGCACATTGAGGGTAGGTGCGTGCATGGACAAGCGAATACGTGGCTGTGTAGTTGAAGGACCACCTTTCATCATCATCCACATCATTAATTCCAAATATCACTTCTACTTTCATCTCCACTGCGTATTAATTCCTCCTCTGCAAACAAGCATGCACTACTGTTCCCCCTCGCACCGAAAAAGAAAGAAAGAAAAGAACAGGGTGTTCGTCTTTTGTAATGCTCAGTGTGTACGTCTCTTGGAGGGAATCACAATATCACATAATGCTTCGTACCACATTGTATTTGGAGGCTGGGATGGTTGTTTGGATTCATCCCTAGAACTGTACCACGTAACAGAAGCTTGTTCTGGGGCTGTTAATTGGCATGAACGATTTGAAGGGTAGGGAAGAAAATTTTTTCATGAGTTGAATTTGAAAAAAAAAAACAAGAAGTTTGTTACTTTTATCTCATGTCTTCTCTATTTTTAAATTTTATAACTCCACTTCTCAATTTTTTTTTCAGAAAAATTCAACTTAAAAAATGTTCCCCTTCCCATCAAATGCCTGGTACCAATTAATGAATTACAAAATGCATGTTTAGGAAACTGTTGTGAGAATAATTTTATATGAACCAAAGTAAGTATGTGAGAGAAATTTTATCTCAACCCATATACAATGTAATTCTAATGTGAAACCCAAACAAGCACGAAGTCATCAACGGTAATTGCAATAGCATGTCCAGACTCTAAATGTTGAGAAGAAAATGGCTTCAACTAACCATGTCGTAGGCCATCGTTCAGTACAGGCCCAGCACCTTCGTGGACTTGGAAGGGCCCAACCAATCTTCTTCTTGGATTGAGCCTACCTGGTTGATGGTGGTTAAAAAGATTAAAATGTTAAGAATGTCAAGCCTAAATTTTAAAACATAGAGACCCATCAAATTCTGCCCCTATTATGTATCAAAAAAAAAATTCTGCCCCTATTTGATTTGCATGCAAGTCAATATCGACTCTTCATCTGAGTGGGGGTCATCACTGTGTCCATATTGGGATTCAAACCCGGACAAGTTCATATTCAACGAAAACATCTCCCAACGTTAGCAAATTTCAGACACACCGACCATGTTCCCAATAACGTCACCTATAAAGTTTGCTCTATCGATTAGGCTCAGCTCCATGTTCCAAATAATATCACATCATCAATCACCGTCATCCACGTCTGGGCCTGCACTCTCGTTTTCGCCATATGAACTAGTGTTTTATTTATACATCTCCCACAGGAAGGAAGGACTGCACTTAATATGCATATATGTTATGGTTTTATTGCACTTGACAGCCTGAGGAGGTTAATGATTGCCTCATAATTCACATGGCTATTACTGTATGTGTTTAGGAATCTGTTGGGAGAAAGCAGTTCACAGCTTCCGAGATGATTTTATGGATTTAAAGATAGTTTTACAGATTTTGAAATGGTTTTTATGGATGTTAAGATGGTTTTTACAGATTTTGAGGTGTTTTATCTTAACTTACATGGACCATTTAGAAAACGGAATTTCCAAAACAAGCACGCTGACGTTAGGATGAAGTGTTTTCTCAAATTGACCTTTGTGAGTCCCATCTAGACATCCTGTGACAAAAAAAAACAGGGAACATATCAGGTTCAGATCCCTCTAGCAGCAGAGTTACTGATCCTTTGTTGAGTGATTGGGTTTTAACTTTGGCCAAAAGAAAAAGGATTGGGTTTTAACCAGAGGGTAAACATTTACAAAATCAAGATACTCTTCCCCTTCAGCTTCCTCAAATTCTTACCATCACTGTCATATCCCTCTGGCAGCAGAGTTACTGATCCTTTGTTGATTGACTGGGTTTTAACCAGAGGGTAAACATTTACAAAATCAAGATACTCTTTCCCTTCAGCTTCCTCAAATTCTTACCATCACTGTCGTGGTTGAAGACATCAGAAAGTGAATCCACAGAAATAAAAACTCCACTAGTTAAGTGACTCTTCACGTGATTGACATTTTTCAACCTTCAAAACGCTAAAGCCGTGATTAGACTTGCCTATTCTTGATTGATCACCGTATCTTCTGTGTGTATAATTACATGCTCCCTGCTGGGCGGTTCAAAAATATCTCTACATCGGACACGAAAGTAATGTAAGAATATGAGCACAAAAATAAAAACAGGGGTAGGAGGGTTTCAAAGTTAAACCCTACAGAGACATCGTACCATCCAGACCAGATGCAATGGACATGCAACTTTTCAAGATCTCGTAGAGGCTTATCGGCAACACTGCCAAACGACATTCTCTATCCTCGTCCCTCACGTGCCCGATTCTCTATGTTCCTAAGCCTCCCACTTTTTCCAACTATATATATAATCTTAATAACCGCAAACCATGCATGCAATAAGCAGAGACAACTGAAGAACAGGGCCGGACATGGAGGCAGATGGCTCGGGATCTAGAAGGACCAAGGAATCCGTAGGTGGCGGAGATGTCAGGTACAGGGGAGTGAGGCGGCGGCCGTGGGGGAAATTTGCCGCGGAGATCCGGGACTCCGCGAGGCAGGGCCAGAGGGTGTGGCTGGGAACTTTCAGCACGGCGGAGGACGCCGCCAGGGCCTACGACCGAGCCGCTTACGCCATGAGAGGTCCATTTGCCATCCTCAACTTCCCCGATGAGTACCCACTTTCGGCTGGCGGTGCTGACGCCATGGCCGACTATCGTACCTCTGCTTCTTCCCCGCCGAGTAGTAGTGATGCGCATGGAAAACAAGTGTTCGAGTTCGAGTACTTGGACGATAAATTGCTCGAGGAGCTTCTAGGCTTTGAAGAGAACAGGATGACGGAAAATTGATATATTTGTTTTGTAGAATGAATTATGACCATTGTACCAATGCTGGTATTTCTTTTTCAGATGTTCAGTTTAAATATTTTTCAGTTTCCCTGAGATTTAAATTCCGTCTGGCAAGATGGGAAGAAGATTCTCGCATGTAACGAACACTAAATAATTGATATGTAGGTGTGCATGTGCATTAATATCAGGGTATCAAGCTCTCTCTTTTACACCAACAATGGTTTTTTTTTTGGCGGCTAACACTTGACAATGGTTTAACGTTTAAATCCAGATAATTTGCACTTTTGGCAATCATTTGTTAATCACGTTTGTGTAAGTCAAGATAAAACATCTTACATACTTACCTCGATTTGTGTGAAATCATTTTTCCAACTTTCCCAACAGATTCTTAAACATACACAATAATGATGAGGCCTATGAAGTAGGTAGGAAGCTAGATGGTAATTAAAACTGTCCTTCCTTCCTAAACAAGTTTGTGTTCAAGGATGACGGGCCAACACTGTTTTGACCTATTTGTATACTCATTCAATCATGAAAGCTACTCCTTAATTTTATTTATAAATCTATTCTAAAATATTTCACACAAATAAAAAACCTTAAATTATATTAGCTTCGTTTGGAAACCCGTTGGAAAAACGGACACAGATTTCGAGGTACTTTATGTGAGAGGAATTTTGTCTCGACTTGCGTGAGAATGGGTTTGGGGAGCCAAAACGGGCTCCCCAACATGTTTCCAAACGCAGCCATTAATTGTTTTAAAATTCAACTACCACAAATTTTATTTTCATTTAATATCCATCATAATACATGAGAATAAAATCAATATATAATAAATGAAAGATAAAATCGTACATTCATAAAAAATTAAATGAGGTGGTTTTTAAATTTACTAACATAAAAGCTAAATGCGACTTCCATATGTTTTCTTTCATTCTTTTCTCACCATTGTTTCTCTGCCTTATCTTCCCCTTACAAATAAAGGCAAATTTAAAAAATTTATTATATATTTATTACCTTTAACTAATTTTTTAAATGATGTAATTCAATTAAAAATATCTTATAAAAAGCACAAGAGGGACTATTACTTTTTGGAGAGAGAGAAAAATCAGTGCACCATTGAAGACGGAGAGAGGAATTTGGCGGTAATTAAGCAGACTTTGGAGTGGAGTGCTGCAGATTATGAGTATTTGGAAAAGTAGCTGTCCAAATTTGAAATGGAAGTTAGCATGTACACTCAGACACTCAGATCAAGGATTTTACATGTTCTAGGTTAGTTTATGGCTATTTAGGCTTTGTTTGGTTGGGGGAAGGGGATGAAAGGGGAAGGAAAATGATCCCTTCCCCCATTTGGTATGAAAAATTGGAGGGGAGGGGAGCCAAATTTTGGCTGCACAATCCCTCCCCTCCGTTTGTTTTGTATCCCTCAAAAATGGGATTTTTTTAGAGAGATGCAAAATATCATAACTAATATATATTCAATACTCTTTGTCCAACTTCTCTCACTTCATTTTTTCAGTCTTCATATCTACTTCACTGTGTGTGAATAAAAGGAGCGATGTAGAAAGATAACAAATTTTTCTAGTCTTCATTTTTCTAGTATTTCCTGAGAATAAGTTTTACTTTATTTGGAATACTTGGAAGCAGTGATGTGGGCAGAGAATGAAGGAAAGAAATTATTTAAATCCTTTTTTAATTATTTAAGTAAATTGTATGAGTGAAATACCTTAATAATTGTTTTGATTAATTAAATAAAAAGAGGAATTAATTTTTATGAGTATAAGCTAATTTAAATAAATTGTATAAGTAAATAAATATAACTCAATATATAAGGGTAAAATGATAAATTGGTAACTTCCTCCCCCCTCCTGAACCAAACAAAAGATCATTAAAAAACATTCTCCTTCCTTCCCCTCTAACTAAACCAAACAAGATAATCTTATACCCTTCCATCCCTTACATTTCCCTTCTATCCATCCCCTCCATCAAACCAAAAATAGCCTTAAGGAATTGGAAGTGGTGTGGCTTAATTATTTTGGATCAACTGGCAAAAACAAATTATTTTGGATCAAAATACATACTCGGTTTATAATTAGTTGTCTTTTTATTAGGAAAAACGAAACATCAACTTAATTACGTAATTATCCTTTTTGTGGCCTAAATCAATTTAGTTACGTTTTGCAGCAAATGGTTACAACACATGCTCATAAAGTTGCTCACGCTGAATAGATAATTCCCCAGTCAGGAGATCCATTTCTATTTTTGGGTGCGTGCTTAACTGTAGACTACTCATCGATGTCACAGTAAACCCGTCCTCATCATCGTTTTTATACCCAGTCCAGTACAGTAAACCACGTACCCGACTCGAAGCATGGTCTGTTGAGCTCCACTTGCATTGCATGGCCCTCCTCCTTGATTAAAAAAGAGATGGTAGTTGGTGGCGACGTGAATGATTACTAACAATCCTCTTCAACATTGTCAATCATCTTAATCAAAAACTTTACACGGTTTGTCCTGCTTTCTTATATCTATATTTTTTTTATGAATTTAAATTGTACTCCCTCTCTCTCCCTGATTTAAATATATATATATATATATAACCTCTTTTGTCGTGTAAAATGAATTACAAATAAAGTTTTATATTTATTACCAAAAGGTAGTGAAGACAAATAAGATTTCCAAGATAGCGTGCATAGTGTGGAAGTCTCTCTTGACAATTTGGAGGTATAATATGGATGTTGACTGGGTACAATTCCTCCGTCAATTAATCATTCAATCGATATCATACTTTACTTTGTTCTTTAATTCCCTTTGCAAAGGGGGCTGCATCACTACCCACCCACTTCATCCCAATTCTTCACCAAATTAAATCGTGCGCAGACCTCTCCAATCACCTCTACTTGGAACTCGGAAGAAGAGTGACACTCGCCAAATAACTTATTTCCATTTTGACACCTAATAATTCAGATAAGAGAGAATTTTCCCCCTTTATATTCGAGAGACTCGTATAAATGTATTTATAAATTGTAAGTGTTAGCTAGCCAGATGTAATGGTAACAAGTTTAAAGAGAAAGCTCATGCTAAAAGACTAATCTACGATCGAGAGGAGGGGAAGTCTCTTGAAATTATAAATCTTACTTCTAGCTATTTTGAGGCTTTCCAATGCAACACCCATAACACAATATAATTGCATAATAAGTAATAGAATTAAAACTGTAGAGGGGTATTCTTGTCTTCTTGACGGCATTAACAAGTCCCTAGTTAGGCTGTTGCTTGACCTTACAAGATATTTGTTGAAAGTGTACTTCTGAATTTGAATATTATTATTATTTCAGTTGGATTTAATTGGAATTTTCCGTTAATATAGAACACAGTTATATAAAATAATATTAATTATCATCCATTACGGTCTTGGTAACCGGACAGTGGAGTCAAGCTTAACACTGGCTTGTCAATCATCCTTTCTTAACTTTCACTCCAAAAGACGGTCTTATCTTCAACAGTCCAAAGCGTGTTTTAGCTTAGTTGGAGGAAACAAAAGTGCATGAACTAGCCAGAACACTATATTTGTCAAAATCTGAATGGTTTGTTTTAAGGGGTGGAAATAAAGAAAGAGAAATGCTCATCAGCTTCATGATCAAATTTGTCTTTACATAATTATCGTTTTGACAGGTGACTGGCGTTCGTAGCACCAACGTAACCTCTCTCAGTCGCCATAATTGGACCCAACAGCTGTTATTAGGTACTAACTGTTGGCCCGTTTGGTTAAGTCCTGATCACAAATTATAATTAATTGCATCGTACAGCGAACACGATCGAGTTTGGATACAATTTTCCCGGAATGATGATATTTTTCCAACAACTTCTGATAATTGAGTACATCAATTAATTATTATAAAATCAATCATTCCTGAACACTTTACACAAAACTATGAAATGATTACGGAGAAGTGAGAATAACCAAATTTAATAATTAATGTACCAGGCGAGGCTCTCCAATTACATCAGAGTCTGATTCTCCACACACACCTGAATATATAGGATCAACTATGCGATGTGATTAGTAATATCATGGTGTGCAACATAGAACCAAGAGGTAAGGAACAAAAAGTGAACACTTCACACCTAAATGTTGAAATTCTAATATCTTTAATTAACCTAAGTTTTGCAACGTCAGTCCTACTACCAATATATGCTCGGGTCTCAAATTATGACTTCCCTCCTTAAAGGGCTAAATCAGAGGGTCTCATTGTCTCACATTCTCCCTTTACAAACCCGGCTTGTATCAAGTAACTTAGAAAATTCTGCAATTATATATGCACGGGTCTCAATTTATGACTTCCCTCCAAATTAAACTATGACTAAAGTGTTCGGGAAGCTTGACGGGAGAATTATACTGTGAAGTTATATAAATAATCTAAGAATTAAAAAGTTTAATAGCAAATGACTAAGCTAGTGTGTGACTTATTCAATACATTGAATCTTGTCATTACATGATATTTAGTTATGGTAAAATTTTCAAGTGTTGAATCTTCAATTTTGGTGATATATAGTAATTCTATCCTAGTTTCATTATTGGAATTTCTCGTATCCCACGTGCCACACAACATTAATATGCACAAACATATCAGGTGCATCACAGCCCGACGAGAAACGAAAAGTAAGTGCACGTACAAAGAGAGAAAGGATTGATAAATGAGAGAAAGAAGAGAAAAAGTTAAAGGAGGGAACAAAATTAGAGAAAAGACAGAAATCACAGAATGATGAGAGGTGAGACAAAAAAAGCTAGGTTGAGGTTATTTATCCAATTTTTCTAATTTATAAAATTTAAACTCTTCTTTTTTGGTTCCTACACCTCCTTCTAATATTAATTTCTATTGCGTATAAAACTAATTTTAAGATAAATTTAATATAATTTGATATATTTTTAAAATTTGAATCAGATTTTTAAGTATCTTTTATACTTTATCATCACTTAATTTATCTTTAAATATACATATTATTAATTTTGCGTTATCTTCTATGTTACAGATATATAAATATGTATATAAGATAATAATCATTTGCGACCATTTCCTTCACTTTTAAATCTTTTAGTTTATGAAATTTTCAACAGTAAATAATTAAATTCTCCTCTCATTCTATCGGTACTACTCTTCTGGGTTTACGTCTTAATCCTTTTTTTTTTTGCTCTCTAAGTACGAAAGAGGAAGTGGGATTTGGCAATTTTAATTTCTCCAAATTTCAGCGGGTAAGTGGGTCCGTTTAGCAACACAGTTAAAAAGTGATTTTACCATTTATAATGTAAAGATATGAAGTAGATTATTTCGTTTTACGAAAAAATACTGTTGAACGTACGTTTGACTTTTTTGTACGAAATACCAAACAATCCCAATGATACCTTGGGAGATAGAGTATAAAAAGGTGATGGTTTTACTGTGTATGAAGCGAATTTGTCGGGGTCGGTGCGTAAAGTTTCATCCAAGAATGGATAAGTTCGGGGTAATGTATATGATATAAACCATAAATTTCTACGGAAATTAAAAAGAAGAAGAAGATTTCTGAGTCTGTATTTTGTGTCATCTATAATGATAAAAAAAAATCAATGCTGGATTCCTTGGCTAGGCGTGTGGACCACGAAGAATGTCCAGAGGACTGTTGAAGATGACTAATGGGAGGAACAAGGCAGAAGCTTTTTTTGAGGTAAGGTGTTAATTAGCAAGTGCGAATCTCCAACATACGACAGTAATTATTTATTACTCAGTGACAATATTATGCTTTCTTGTATATTTAAAATTAAATTTTGCAACTGGATCGATGCTCTTAATTGTTAATTTGTTTTGACCCATTTTTAGGGTAATGGGGTCCCAAATTCCCATGACTAGTTAGACTTTTTGTAAGTTGATGTGGTTGCAAATTGCGATGCAAATGCTAAAAAGGGAAACTATAATTGGAAAATTCCGATTTCGGCAAAATGCCATATATGACTACTTTTAATTTTGTTCATTTGAACAGATAATCGACAATCATATCAGAAAAATGCAAAATAGAAATTCAGACATAGATTCCTCATTTACGGTTTAAGCTATAAGTAGTCTACGATAATTATATTAATTGAATTCTCAACCATATCTAAGACTTCTTAACCCCTCTTTGGGGTTAATGTGGAGCCCCTCGGATCATTTTGGTGTAAACAGTTTCTGTGTTTCTTTGTTTTTTTTTTTTGAGTTGATATACTGCAATCTTGTCGAACTCTTAATTTTTGAATCATTATTAATTAGGTCGATCCAATATAGTTTATAATAATTGTGTGAAGTTCATAAACGATTTTATCTACGCATCACAGCTCGATACACTAGCACAGTATGATTTCCTATAAATTTAATAATTTATATTTTAATTGGTTTCATTATAAAAAAAAAGTTATTGCTAAATAATATATGTATATGTATCTGTTTGAAAGAAAAATGAAGATTTACTATGAAAAACAACTTTAAAAGGCTCTCTTTAAAATATTAATTAATTATAAAGCTAATAGGATGGAAGCTGTAGCAACCCTTCATCATCTTCTTTTATGACGAAAAAAGAGGATAGATATCCTCTAGTTAAGAATATTAAGCATGCAAGCTTTTGAAAATTTTGTCTATGGAATCAATGGATTGAATATATGGTTCTGAGCCCACTAGTTAAAAAAAAGGAGAGAAATACTTTTCTTAAATCTTTTATATATCGTGTCTCAAATATATCATATACAATTTTCTTCAATATAATAATAGTATTACCGTGCTAGAAATCTAGAATAATTGATAATATCCAGAATATTTGAATAATGAAAGGAAATAATTTTGATCTTCTGACCCCTTCCACTTCTCTATATCCACATGGTCCATGTTATTCGAATTTTCCAAATGAAAATTAGGTGAATAAATAAAAAAAAAGTCATTTCGAGACTCAGTAAATGTTATGAAAATTCGTCGATTTACCAATAATAGGGGATAGGGTCTGTCTATTGAGGCACCTCCCCATTTAGACGTAACGATCTTTATTTACGATCCAATTAAATCAAATAGAGTACAAAAATCTAATTAGCATATTTCTTAAAATAATCAATAAACAATTTTATAAAATTAATTAATAAATACTAGCTAATCCAATGGTAGGGACAGTATTATAATATATTTTTCAGAATTAGTTAATATCTGTTTAATTCATTTATTTTAATGCATATAACTAATATATATGCTATATTTGTATTTTTTACACCCTATTATTTAAGTTAAAAGTAATTAGAAATTGTTAGATGTAAATAAATAGCTGCTCAATGGAGTGCCCCGCTCCCAAAATATTCTCTCTCACACACAGACACTGCATATGTGTTCATAGTTACAAGCCGTACGGAGCAAATTCGTTGGTTTCTGTTGACCTTCCAACAAGAACGCATAATTCCCAATGAAATGTAATCTATTTTTTTTATATAAGCAAATTGAGGTACATCATATTTAGTCCTTGTCAATTAACTTTTTCAAATTTGCTCGTTCATTTAAAGGAGATCAGATCCGGTCAAAAGAAGAAAAGGTAACCTATATATATATATATATACTAATGAAAAGGAAGAAGTCCGAAAATGCTCTCAAAAATAAAAGTTCAAGTTAATGTTTTTAAGGCTGGTAATTACTTAAATTAATCTATATGCCATCGTAGTTATTATTGCTGTGATATGCTGATGCACGGCCTATATTAAACCACTGTGCTATATATAATGATTTTTGTTAGATACTTGCTTTGGCGAATAACGAGTAACGAGTTTAATTTCTATCAACTTTACAAGTTAACGCGAATATCTTGATTAGAACTAGTGACCAGTTTCAGGACAGAAAATTGATTGTTTAATTTACGAGCACAGGTACAAGTGTAATAATCATTTCTGGATAGGAAAATTTTACATTACGAATCGAGCGTGTGGGTGTGGGTGTGTATTCACAATATTTTTCATTTTTTGCTTCTTGTCGCAGCATTTTCTTTCAGAATAAGCATTAATAACAACATAGATATATCATAAATTCATATATTGAATCCTGCAACTTCAAATTAAAGCCCCTTAATTTTCATATTCGATCAGACCGATGGGTAAAGGGGTGACGTCCTTCAAGTTCTTTTTTTTTTGTTGTCATCCCTGTAAGTTCTTAATTAGGATAATAGAATCGGCGTGCTGGAAGAAGATCGCTGCAGTACAATTAATAGTGAAGCAAACTCAAAATATGCTGATTAAGGAGAGTAATAGCAATAATGAACTATAAAAGGAAATAAAATCAACAATGGCTGCGTTTGGTATTCCGTTAGGAATGCCGTTTTGGCTCCCAAAATCCATTCTCACGCAAGCCGAGACAAAATTCCTCTCACATAAAGTACCTCGGAATCTGTGTCCGTTTTCTCAACGGGTTTCTAAACGAAGCCAATGCGAGCAGTGCATAATGAAATTTAGGTACCAAAAACTTGCTTCAGCAGTAACCATGCCAACAATTAAGGTAATCCATCAGATTATGTTTATTTAATGATCGGCCACAGTTCTTTGTCGTAATTAATGTCGTCAACTCATTAACTAGTTCTTGCCCATTCACTACTAATATAAAATTGTGGATATATATATTAGGGGTCGTCTTTCTATAAATAAGATTTGCTCTCCAGCTGTTCAAGATCTGATGGGGAGAAAATCCATATCTTACAAGCATGTATTCTAGAATCTACGAAATGGGAAAGCTCAATTTGAAGACATGACAGTTATCGTTATTTAATTTGTCTCCTCCAAGTTTGTCGTCCAATGTGCGATGCACTATTATAGTCAGAGTATAGCTGAAATAACAGTATAATCAACAAAATATATTCATTTATCTATACAGAAGTGGTATGAAAATTAGTGAAAAGCATGGCTCATCCTAACCTCCTCTGCAAATAAATATTTATTTGTAAATTACATCATTAAATTTTCTATAAGAATATATACTATTTTATAATTTATTTATTATTATTCTGACTTTATTTTTATTTTTTATATTATCATTAGATACATTTTAAATTAAAAAGTTGTTAAATTTTAATACATATATAGATAATGAAATTTACGATTTTTAATTTATATAAAATATAGTGGAAGTAACTTATAAATAAAATTGGAGGAGCAAGCGGTAAAATTGAAAATATAATTTATTGGTTTTTGTGTACTCATCCTAATTTAAATTTTATTTTGTTTCTAAATGTACCACTATGATCTTTATTATAAATTCATTTATCTGAACTTTTTTACCTAAATATAAGTCCTTTTAAAAGTTATTAATGATTATTTTTCAATTTTATCCTTAATTAATTCTCATTGAAAAGAGTGAAATGGAAAATATGTGATAATGATTTGTAAATGCAAAAAAAAAATTCAATAAGGGTAAACTGAAAAAATTTCATCAATTTAAAGCATATTTAATTACTTATTGGTATGGAAGAACCAACTAAAATAGGCTTATAGTAAGTACCAGAGTGGTATTACTATTTCCTGCTCCAAATTTCAAAGTATAAACTATTTCTTGTTTGAAGGGCATTCAGAGCACGACTGAAAAAGAAAAAGTAACTCTGTTTTTTCGCCAAAAAAAGTAACTCTCACATATACATACGACGATTGTATTTAATACAGTAAATCCTTTCTATAAAAAAAAATGAGAAGATCCTAATGAGGAATAGCCAAAATTACTGTTGTTCAGGGTTATGGTAATTAAGAAATCCTTAATTAATTAATGTAAAACATCTATACATCAAATAAGATACTGTCCTTTAATCTTCTATATTACGGTGTACTTAAGAAAGGGAAGGAGCGAGAAGTAAAAACAATAAGAAGGATGATACGTAAAAGATGAGGTGATAATAAGCATGTATTGTTGTAATTAGTTGATAAGCCTGAGATATTAGTTACCACACACACACACACACACACATCATCATCATCATCATCATCAACATATCATGTGTACACAACAATTTATACAGTAATATTCTTGTATATATGGATCATTACAGAGAACGCCCTCAACGACAATACGATTCTGCCACTAAATCCTTTCTAACCCCAAATATTACCAATATATAATCAACGATAGCAAGTTGCACCACGATTAACTTATTAGCAAATGTATATATATAGTGGCTAGTGAAACAAAATATCGCAGATAATTGGAAAAGGAAAGAGTTCGGATTTGAGATATTCGTATCCCAGTGCTGAGTTCTTTTAGAATCGTGCTGACAGTATTTCATTTATCTCATTATTGCTCTTGAGTTTCACGCCAAATTAGATAGGAAAGCAGCAAACAATAATCCAATCTGACAGCCTTAGCCCTTATTCCATCTTCCCCTAATATCATACTAATTCAAAAACCAAAAGAACCTAGCTATTACATGCATATATAAGAAATGCTTTTAATGCAATACAGTTCTATATATACAGAGGAAAAAAACAAAGCAATAATTACCAGTTAATAATAATATCACATATTGCAGTGGCCCAGTAGGGCTAGAGAGAAAAATGAGAAGATTTCTTATATATATGAAGATCGACTCAACAAACATACTTTGAAGAGTTAGATTACAATACTAAATTCTTATTGTTCGGAAAGATCAACTTAATTAGTAGAAACTAACAGATATACTAACTAAATACCATGACAACACTTTTTTCCCCTTATTAGTACTAATCAAACTGCCAGAAACCCCCCCGGCCGCCCCAGGGGAATCGGGAGGGAACGAAAAGGAAAGGAAACTTGAGAGTTGAATAGAACAATCAATCTCTCATCCTTTTCCTTTTCTCCTCTTCTGATTCAAGAAGGTCTTCGAGCACCTGATTATCCAGATACTCAAACTCAAACACTTGCCTCCGCATCAGCGAACCAGACGACGAGCTTGCACTTCCATGGTGAAAAGAAGGAGGAGGAGGCGGCAAAACGGGACTATATGATGGGGGCCTCAGTTGAGAATAATACTCATTAGGGAAATTAAGGATTGCAAGGTGACCCCTCATGTTGAAGGCAGCCCTATCATAGGCTCTGGCTGCTTCTTCTGCCGTATCGAACGTCCCCAGCCACAGCCTCGCCCCTTGCTTCGCCGGATCCCTAATCTCCGCCGCGTACTTTCCCCACGGCCGCCTCCGGACACCCCGGTACCGCGCCTCAACCTTCCCCTTCTCCTGCTTTCCCTTGTGCCCATCCATGCTGCTTATCTTCTGATCTTCACCGTTTAACAAGTGTTCGGTGCTTTGATCTTAATAAACTTTCAACGCATATATGTGTGTCTATATATACACACACACACACACACACTTAGCCTCTATATATATGTGATACATGTGGGAGAGATTTGGAATGAGAAGGAAACAGCACGTAGTATATATCACTAGTCACCACCGATGTTCATATTGTAGATTTGATTCTTCGATTGTGTCTATGTTTTTCGCATAAATTTTACGACCAGAAGATAACATGGACCCCCGTCCCCCGGGGAAGGGTGAATCTTTTTATCGATCTAGCAACTTGGCAAAATCTCTTGTTCATGTAGTGCAAGGATCGTTCATGTATTTTTCTGACCCAATCTTTGTGCCACTAGTAACATTGAAATTCTGTTCATTTTCTGAGCTTTTTTTTTTAATTCGTATTTGGGATTCGATACCGATATATATATATCTTTGTATATGCGAGTATATTTAGATTGAACTGAACCCACAAACTGATTTAATTTGGGAATATTGTAAAAATTTATGCCTAGACTTTGGCGATGTATAAATAGTACTGTTGAACTTCTGTTTTTCTCTCATGGGGTTAAGATCATTTGTTTTTTTTTTTTGGCCAACAGAGTTAAGATCATTTGTTACTTCTAAGATATCCTATAATTGACATGTTAATAAAGAGTACAAATGAGTTCTACCAAACCAGAGATAGAGATAGAGAGCGCAAAAATGAGTTCACTTCCATTGTATATAGATATTTAAAATTTGCGAAAATGAGAAAATATATTAGAGAGACCTGTTGGTTGTTGGGAATGTTAGAGCTAAGAGATCAATCAGTTCAGATCCTTGAAAGCGATTCAAATAA
Source organism: Vachellia pachyceras (assembly GCA_025593235.1). Classification (NCBI taxonomy): domain Eukaryota; kingdom Viridiplantae; phylum Streptophyta; class Magnoliopsida; order Fabales; family Fabaceae; genus Vachellia; species Vachellia pachyceras. Next base: position 11,718 of record JANTPZ010090135.1, on the reverse strand, counting down.
AGTGAACTTTTTCAATTTTTTCCAATAAAACGCACCCTTCTTTTGTTTGATAGCGTCGTTTCGAAATATGATTGAAAAGAGTTTACTATTCACCCATTTTATTTTCTAGCAAATGAATAATTTTTTCTCCTTTGTCTTACTCAGATTAAACGAGTTTCACAATCCATGAACAAATCAAATGATTTGAGACGAATTTTATATGATGCATTCCATTCACTTGACAATGACCTTAATCACTTTTAGAGTTTTCATTTTACTTTAATTAAAGTTACAATGCTTCATAATTTAAATAAAATATTATTTTTTTACAATTTTATCCTTATTGATGAGTCTGTTTGTTATTAAAATAAAATCATATTTTTCTTAATATCTGTCCCTCCTCCTTCTGCTTTAGAATATTTATCAAGTGTAATTATGCGCACAAATTCAGAAAGGTATTAAATAGTTTAAATGTAGCAAAATTTATAGCTATGTAACTAAAATGTTGAGAGAATGATAGTTTGATACCAAAATAAAGATGGAATTAATTTAGTGTGAGATTGAAAAAAAGTAAAATTTCAATTAAAAATCAAACATCATTAAGTCCTTTGGGATTCACATTCCAAATTTGATGCTGATATTTCAAAAAACTTGACAATGATATTCTAAAGTCGTGTAATTATCAAATTTGAAAGTTCTATGTTAAGTTTCAAAATACCAGTGTCAAAATTTATGAATACCAAGTTAAATTACCATTTGATTTTTGGCCCTTTATTATCAAATTTTGACCAAAAGCCTTTAATGCCAAATTTGAAAAAAAAAACAATCTTTAATGTCAAATTTTGAAATAAGGTTAATACAATTTTTAGCCATTTAGTATGTCCTCATTTTGGTTTTAGTTACTCAAATTTAAATTGAGAAATAAGTTTTAACAACTCAAATGATATATATTAAGAATAAAAAATCTTCAAGAATTGAAGATGCTTAGGGATTGGAAGGATAGTTTAATACTCCAACCATTCTTAATATAATAAGCTGTTGTCAAATGTTAGAAAACATCGTCTTTATTTGAAAATTCTTTTTATTCTTTTCAAATCTACCTGATTTAATGATATTTTTGAAAATATCATTTATTAAGGTGCTGGCAAATCATTAAATAGGGATATTTTTTTAAAAAAATAGTTTTAAGATATCTTGAAATTTTGAACTACCTACTATATATATATTTAGGGACAAAGATTAAAAAAGTGAGGAAAAATTAATCTTTTAATCATTTAATTTTTAACTCATTTGTAACTCAATTTCTCAACTCCAACTCAATCCTACACGGCGAAACACCCTCAAAATTTGTTCCACCTCACATCCACCTAAATTTCTTAAAAATATTAAATAAAAGAAGAAAGGGCTGAAGAGGATGGAAATTGTAGATAAGCTTGCCAGCATCCAAGATGTCTGAATAGCATGACAACCACACTACGTGCTTGTTTGAGAAAATCGTTTCCTAAACAGTACACACGTTCTAATATAAACTATTTTAAATCTGTAAAAATCATATCGAAATTCATAAAACCATCTTAAAATCTGTAAAATACCTCGGAATCTATAAACACATTTCTCTCAAACGGACTTATCGTACTGTCGAGATTCAAAAGTCTTTCCTTTCAGTCATTCTCGCTCTTGCAGGAAACAGGACACTGATAACAGCAGTAGTATTTTATAAACTTATCAAACTGAATCAGTCTGTTCAATCGCTCAACTAGCTAGTCGTCATGTTAAATGAAATTTAAATTATTGCATTATTTACAGACACACCAGCTCAGGTGGCACTGTTTTAGCTCTCCATATTTATACACCTCATTTACAACAAAACTATATATATATATATAAATAAACATTATCAAAATATTTTCAAGTAAAAATTATGTTTTCATGTTTGTAAAAATTATGCTTTCATGTTTGTCTATATATTTTGAAATAAAATAATTTATTGTGCTTAAAAATAAATTTTAAAATTAAATAATGTTTGTTGAAAAATATATTTTTGATTCGAACGAAGGTTCGGGGAAGGAGGTTGAAGTCCAATAATTGAGTACCGAAGTGAAGAAGCCTGCGAGCAATGCAATATAGGCCATGTGATTTTGCACACAAGAGTCTCATCATTCTCACTGAAATTCCATTTGCGAAAATCAAACCAACATGTGTTTCTGTTGATGATAGGCAACGCAACACAACTCTTTACGTAATTAACGTTAATTGCTTCCTCTTAATTAATCTTCATGGACTTGCTCTTCGTTGCCAACCACGCACTCCCTCCCTTCGCAACTAACTAAACATGCCGGACCCCAAATTAATTAGCAGTGTTTGGAATGTTGCGTCGGCTAATCCTATTTAATTTTCACAACTACCACTGCCAACGTAATCTCAAGAAAAATAAGCTATTACATCATAACTAACCTCTCCATCCCTCAGTACCCTATCCTAGTTCGTGTTTTAAAAATTTCTTTATAGCGCTTTTTAAAAAAAAAATCTAGTGAGTTCGTCGGTGATATGATTAAGGACTCTTTACGTTTAATGAGCACTTATGGATCATCTTACCAAGTGAATCCTCACACCGAGATTTTAACAGAGACATTCGTTTATATTGACTAAATTCTTACAAGTTATACCAATAATGAGATAGTCAAGAAGACTTGTAATATTTAGCATATATTTCACATGTTTTGAATTTTAATCAAGATTAGTTGTCATCCTAACCAAGGGTACTTGGTATAGTGCTGGAACAGTTAGAACTCAAAGTATGCAAATTAAGTTTGAATTCCACCTTATTAAAGACCTTTGTGAGAGACATTACGATCACAAAGTCTTAATTTGAATTGATCGATTGACAGAATTCCTAATAACATAATTAAGAAAAAGTGTCGTACGTGGTGGCCCAAATTAAAGATATTGTAGAAAAGATATCATCCTATAAGTTTACTTTTATGATCGATGTAAGTCTATAAAATTTCGATAACTGCTGCCTGACTAACTCGATGAGAGCGAGCCTGCAATTCTTGACGTGCTCTGTTTTACTTCTTACATGGTGACTTGGGGTCTTCAGATGACTACTGTACATATAAAGGCCATGGGCGTTGTGAGACACGTTCTCATTCGTTGACGTAAGGTATTTGCCTTATTGGGATTTGTGTTGTGCGATTGCGTTTAATATTTCAAAGGGTTGTCTGTGGCCCATGATTTGAAGTTTCTGAAGAGAAATATTGAATAATAAGCTAAGGTACAGCAAGTGCCCTATTAAGTTTTGATTTTCTCTCAATTAAGAATATTGTGCATGTCAAAGGGTTCACCGCTGATATCAATTTGAGATCGTGCATAGTAGAATGTTGGGTTGGCATTGTTGGAGATACAATTAGTGATATTAATAAAGTAAGATAACATATTATATCATCAGCAGCCATCATTCAAATCCTTCCACCACGTAAGTTCAATAAACGATTAGCGTGGAGAAAGAATCAACTTTGTTAGATTATATTTGTGTGTGTATGGTGAATATATATATATGCAATAACTTGCCGGCTAGTCTTACAAAGTGGAGAACTTGGATTAGGCTTGATTTTTTAGATTTTGTCCCACACCTTTTTATCAATTTGATTCTCTTCACTGACATGGCATGAATCTCACTCTCCTAATAAAATGAGACATAACCTTTCTTTTAATATATATATATATATATATTAAAAATTAAAAGGACTTGCTTTCAGCCACATGTCCCTTTCCCTTGCATTGGAAAAAAGTCATGTGTATGATAAGTTTTAAAATTTTGAAGAATGAATAATTATCCACATTAAGAAAATCAGAAACCGGTGAACCGATCCTTAATCATATAGTTGAATTAGGGATCGGTTTAAACCGGTTGAAACGATGTTAAATAGGTCAAACCGCTGAATCGGCGGTTTGATCGGTTTGACTTTTCTAAAAAAATTATTTTTAAAAAACTTAATAGCTAAAAACACTAAAAAATGAAATCAATGTGGGATGATGTGTTCATTAATTTTTTAAAAAATATTGTAACAAAATTAGACTTACATTTTTTGTTTTCTATTTAAACAAATTTCCGCATGAGGATATAGAATAAAATTAATTCATTTTATCCCGATTGTTTTTATTACTTATATTTGATTAAACTCTTAAAATTTAAAATATGGATAAAATAAAATAATATTCTAAATTTTATCTATTAATTTTTAAAGTAAAATATAAATTACTAAATTATATTATCTTAATATAGCCGGTCTGATCCCTATTTAATAATGATCTGAACTATCAACTCTTGAACTACTTCTAATTTTTTAACCGTAATAATTATTGGAAGTAATTAAAAACAAACAGTAACATATATGCAACCAGAAGTAGGTGGGACTATAATGCAACCTAATAGTATCTCACAATTATTCCATCAAAACGATGAATATATAATGCCCTAATGATTTTGCGTTTTACCGACTAAAGACGTTGAATATCCCACCACCTGACTGGAATAGAATTAATCCTGTTTCATTCTGCACTAATTCTTGAGGACATATCCACTTGATGCTTTCGATCCATAATAAAAATCACTTCAATCGAATCATCATGAAAAATGGTAGTATCATTAAATTTGCTTTAAAATAAAAAAAATCCAACTTTACTCATATTAAATGAGATTCTAACTAAGGAGGGAGAAAAATACAATAAGTCACGTTTAAACATTAATTACATAAATAAAATTAGCAAATAGTCATTCATTACTCTTAAAGTTACTTATATTGTGGATGAATACATAACTATTCTTAAAAATGACTTACATTTTGTGAATCAAAAAGAGTATTTTTTAAAAAAAAAAGATTGACCCGTTACATTTAATATCATTCACTACTATAGAGAATAGTTTTTACTACTGAAATTCACGCCCTTTTTTAAAAAAGAAGAGTAAAAAAATGAAAGCAGTCGATTTAGGCGCCCTATCTGTAAAATATGGCGTCAAAAGGTGCTTTTAGACGCCCAATCCTGAGATAGGGCATCAAAGGGTGACTTTAGGCGCCCTATATGCAAAATAGGGCGCTTAAAGTCACCCTTTAGGCGCCCTATCTTGCATATAGGGCGCCTAAAGGGCCGTGGTAGACATGACGCAGAGTGACAGACATATACAGATAGAGTGACAGACCAACACTTTCCCATAAGTTCCTACTCTGATCCCTTCTCGGCTTCTCCCTCTCCCAGCTTCCCTAAGACCCTAACCCTAAGTTCACCGTCAAATGCCGATCACCAGACACCAATTCGCCATCGTCGCCTCTATGCTCTCGCTGACTTGCTCCAAGTCCAAGCATCCAACCTACTGAGTGCTGGCATGCTGCCCAATCTCGCTCACTAGTTTCATCACCTCTCTCGTCGTCTCTTCTTCTTCTTCTCGAGTTCTCTGCTGACTCGGACTCCATCGTCAACGGCGACACTCTCATTTCTCCAATTCGCTTGCAGGTATATTGTTCTGTTATTCCCCATTTCACTATTTCGTTGTTCTGTTCACTCTAACATCGACGATGACGCTGCTCTCACTTCCCCATTTCCCCATTTCGCTTGCAAGATTTCCAGATTTATTGTTCTGTACGCTTCTTTGCTGTTGTGTGTGTGCAAATATATATATATATTTTTGCATTCATTGCTTTTAACATATATGTTAAGTGTCAGTTCATGTTACATGATTTATGTTATTATTACTTATAAAAAGATATCCACAAATATTAATTGCCTATGCTGGTCGGATGATGTATATGTGAGTGGGAGTGGAAGAGAATCTTTTAGTTGCAGGCTATTTTAGTATTTTAATATCATAGATACACATTTCATTTGATATTACTTTGTACAGTCATATATTGTAACACATTTCAAAATGGAATTACATACTTTAAACTGAATCAGATGTAGTAAAGAGGTTAAATAAAATTGAATAGAAATATTTGAATGTAGGGCACCATAAGTCTAGCCTACGGCGCGCTATCTTCAAATATAGGGCGACGTAGTTCTACATATAACGCCTTTCATCATATAGGACACCGTAGGCTCTAACTTTCTACTTCTACTTACACACCCTATGTGGAAGGGCGTCAATTGGATTAAATATAGAGTGTAAAAAGTACCTTTTTGTAGTAGTGATTTTTTCAAAAGGTGAAGGAATGTAATTCATTTACCATACAAGGTATGGTGGATATGTTTATCATTGGTACTAACGAGGGACACACACACATCTATGTAATTATGTCACGTGTAGAATGTTTAGCACTTAATAATGGCTAGGGGTGCACATAAGTCTTAGGGATTCAATTATGAGTTTGGCTATTATTAGGCTGTCCTTGGAAGTTTTTAAACACGAGATGCTGTTATTGGGCACATAAGTCAGAAATGAGAAGATCATTAATTTGCGTATTGATGTTATTCCACTGTGTGTGCTTGAATTGGGAACTTCGATCATGTGTTCATGGGTACGTACATATCACGCCTTGGACTATAGTAATTCAAAACAAAATTCTCTCCAGGCCAACCATCATCATCATCATCATCAATCAATGTGATGCTGCTCCTCAAAGTAAATACAATGTGTGTAAATTTTGACAGAAACTTGAGATAATGGTTGACCATTGCTCATGCATGCATGCCCCCTAGGCCCTAGCTAGTGCTGTTCTGCCCTAGCACGTCCTCGAGGAGACAAAAAGAGAATAGTTCCGTACTAGCTAGTCACCTTCATCACTGATAACACAACCATTTAGTCGTTGATTAATACTCATTTATCAATTACGTTAGTGTAATCAAATTTTTAAATGTGATTTATCATATTTCGTTATCTCCTTCAAAACTCCATTGGTAAGAGTGTGACTGAAAAAAAAATCAATATAAGACAAATTTAATGAGTTAATCCCTTTTTATTCTAATGAGATAGTTGAAACTAATTTGTATTTTAAATCGAGTAGATTATATACGGTATAATAATTTTTTTTAAACATATACCGTAACTTCTAGCATAAACTATTACCGATCACCATCAAATTAGATTTAAGCATGATCTGGTCCACTTCGATGAAGGTCCTTATCCCTCATCCCATCAAAGAAAAAATGGAAAAAGGCTTTGACCGACCTCTTTCAACATATCTTGTAAATTTTTTTATAAAGCGCATTTATTTGTACTATACTGTTATATTTGTTAGATTAAATGAATCTTGAAGGAATTTCACTAATATTTTGGTTTTTCTTAAAAAATATTTTATTTTTATAACAAAAATGTTCGATTAAAACACTTGCGAGGAAAAAATGATTCTTAGGTACAATAAAAATGAGTTTTTTGGTTCAACAAACAACCACCAGAACAATGATGGGCCATAAATCAACGAGCATGACGGCGGACATTCTCTTGTAGGTCAAAAACGATGTGACGAGTCGGGTCAATGGGCTTAAAGAATGGGCCGTTTATGCCACGGGACATGGCCTTTGATCACTTATGGCCCACCCAATACCTGTGGCCCCTCCTTTCACCGTTTTTTTTTAATTTTTATTTTTTAACTGACACTAATGAAAATATGAAATCAACTCCAGCATTCATCTTATAAAAAAAACTAATTTATATATTCAGCAGCCACTAGCGAAGTATGTATGGGTGAAGATTCAAAACCCTTCTAATAACAACAGCTGCAACATGCCGAGGATATTGATATCTTATTCTTAAAAATTAATTGAATTGTTTAGGAGATAAAAAAAGTTAAATTTATTATTTAAAAGTATTTATCATATATCTTTCACCAAACTAATATACTTGACTTTTAAATTGATATGTGATCAAACGATAAACATAAATAAATAGTTTTAGATAATGCATCTAGCTTGTTTAACCCATTCAAACAAAATCAATTGACTCTTGTGTTAAAATTGGGATGAAGTATACATTAGATTAGGTTTAGATTGTTCAATAAATGTTCCTAAATAAGAGTAATTTGAAATAGGAAGCATGGATGGTCTGTAATTAAAGTGATATCGCTGTGTGTGTTGTGTAGTTGAGAAGGAGAAGTGTGATGTGAAATAATTAAGAGGCAAGTGGTCTTGTCCTCAATTAGCCCTCACAAAGAAACAAAGTGTTTTTGGATAAATCGATGCCTAATGTCAGGTTCACTGAGCCTAGCCTGGAATGGCCAATTCCATTGAGCATCATCGTTCACGAAGGCTGTACGTGTTCTCATGCACATTAATAACGTGAATGCACAAGAGTGCATGCCATCGAAAACATTACCCTCTAGCCTCTAATTACAGAGCAATCTCCAATTAATTACGTTCCCAACCCTGTAATTCATATAGTTATATCATTGAATTTAATCTCTAATCCTGTGATTTGTGATTATGATGTGCTTAGCTTAATGGATTATTGTGTAGATTCATGAATCCATTACATCTGCAATAGACAACAAAACAAACGTGGTTAATTGAATTCTTCGTTCATTTCGATTTCAATGAGATAATTAAAGTAATCAACATGGCGCTTTTCTCTTTTATCTTCCTTTTGGGGCCTGCATAAGCGTTAATGTACGGGTGATTTGTCTTTTATAATTATATTATCCCTTACTGTTAATGATTCCTGGACACGTGGAATTCGAGCATGAAGTGTTACATCCGCCTGGGATTCTTTCTGTCTCTTTACATGAAAACTTATGAAGAAGGGTTGGGCCCACCGCCCATTTGTATTTAAGGGCACGATGAAATCTCCCTTCCTTCTTGGTAATACAATTGTTAAATAGGATGAGTCATTAATTACACTTAGACATTTACTTATTAAACATACATCCAGAAGTTACAATATTTTTCCAAATATCACAATGGGTATGAATCTTTTCCATGTGGTAAAAAGTTCATGCACTCTACCATCTAACCCATGGACTGGTCATCTGTCTGGGATTCTAATTAATTAATCAATTGCATGAGTCCTTTTTCTTTTTTTGCCAGGCAATCGCATGAGTCTACAATAACGTGTGAAGGTTTATAAAACATAATTCTACAGTGATGGATACAAAATTAGGTTACTGGACTGTTTAACCTGTCGGGGGCCCAAAAGCAAATAAAGAAGTTGTATTCTGCCCGGAACTAAGGCATCAAATTGTTTACTAACGGTTGGTTGGATCAAGTGGTAAGCGGCTTGTTCCAGCTTAAGCAAAGTCTCGAGTTCGAGTCCTTGTGTATGCAGTAGCCACCGTTGGGAGACTCACCCACCATTTCCAGGTGGGCGACATGGGTCGGGTCCGGATTAGTCGGGGCGAAACTCCGGATACCGGGCGGGAAACCAAAAAAAATTGTTTAAACAGGGAGACTAAATCCAAACAAGGAACCCAATGGGGTTGGGTGTACGGGTAATATTAGCACGTCATAAATCAATATTTAAAATTTTATATATTTATATTTAGTGTTTGAATGTGTTTTGAATATGATTGGTTTCAGTAGAAGAATATGTGTTTTAACAAAAAGAAAGGAACTAACATGAAGGGCTAGTTTTTCCTAATAGAAGCTGAAAGTCTCATTAAAGAGATGATTGTATTTAGTATTTAAGAGTGTTTCAAACAAATTATCTCGAATAATATGATATTTGTGCTTAGCAAAAACTAAATGAAAACAAGAAAAAATCACATAACATATTTAATTTAATGCTACGGTGTGGTCACTTCGAAGATCATACTCAACATAAATTATTGGGAAAAAAAATATGCCATGAGTGCAGTAAAATGTTTTTGGCAAAAAAAAAAAAACAGAGAGCAGTTAAGAGTTGCGCATGATTTTTGAAAATCAACTTTGTTGTCGTATAGATTGTTTGGCAATCATTCAGATGAGGCATGAATGTATTTGGATACTCTGAATGCATTTTGGGGTTAAGGTAGGACTTTGGAAAAGATTTAGACAAAAATGTATTTTGGCACTTCTAGCGTTAGAATGCATTATGATCTCAAAATGCATTTTAGGTCGTAACTTTAAAGTTATAGTTTGTGACATGAAAATTTAAAGTTACGACTTGAGACACTCCAGATTGTAAACTATACATGAAAATACCAAGTATCGGCTTAGGACACTCTAAGATATGTTAAATCGCGACTTGAGACATTATAACTACTTTTTTTTTATTTTCCCCTAATTTTATCACAATGTAAAAATATATATTATTTAATAAGATTCATTTTCTTTTAAGTCATTTTCCACCAAAAGTTACTTTTACAACATTTATTCAAATAAATTTTTATTTTCCAAAGTGTATTATGCACAAAAAAATTATTTTTCAAAATGCATTTTGATTAGAAGTTATTCTCCCAAGAGTTTTTTTAAACGCAGCGAGGTAATAGAACTTTTTGTGTAAGTTGATAACTTTATTTAATCATACAGTGATATGCCACGGCATCATCAGTATATTTTGCCATCGCAATTCGCAGGGGAAGTGATGGCATCAGTAGCAAGTGAATTAAAATAAATAAAGACATCTCTTGAGCAAAAATGAATTTGTTATACGAGATTTGTCGCTTGCGATTACGAGGACTTTGAAAAATTGATAGAGTACTTATCACACTCATTTAGTTAAGGGCAGACCACCTGTGGATTGAAACAGGAAAAATTAAAAGGTTTTTTATATTCAATAATATTTTTTAATTTGATATTTTATTCACTCGTTTTTAATTTAAATTAGTGGTAAGGTAGATCATAGTCATTGGCAGCGGAAGCTATAGGTCCAGGAGCAAGGTGCAAATAGTAGCACCTTCATTACTTTATATTAGTATATTTTAATTATGCTGATCAGCAATTATAAATTCTGGTGTGCTTAATTAGGCAACTCAAAGAGGAGCAGTACGAGCTTGTCAGTTCAATGCCACCTTGAAAATTTTTGAAGAAAGTTGTCAAAATTGATTCATATATATGGAAGAAGACCCAACAAATTAAAGTAAAGATTAAAGGGAGAATTATTTTAAAGTCCCAAGCTATGAATTAATTACTCTAAGGTTCTAAGAGGTTATTAATGGTAGCTGTTTCACTTGTCAATGGTGCTTCTCAACTTGTTATTAACTCTTGAAACCTTAGAGTAATTAATTTACTATCGCGAGACCTAAATGCAATTCTCCGATTAAATACTAGTTTTAAAAGTAGCGTCGTGGCAGGTTGCAGGCATATGTTGGAAGTCCATTGATTCCTCGGACGAGTCAAATAATGATGCACGGCGGAAAAGGGGGGAAGAAGCTACATGCAAAAATGATAAGCACACTACTTTTATAAACAAGTCGTTTAATTACATGATGGCCGTAAAAATTGGAGAATTATTATAAAACTATATTTTTGTTAGAGTAAACATATGTCGAATATAACCTACACTTTGAAAATGTACGAGTTTATGAACGAACAAGGGCGTAATTTTCATATGCCAGTATGAATAAAAGTGAAAGTGTGTAAATTTAATCTGTGGGGCCATTCAATGAATGATTTTAAAAGCAGTTGGATGAATATGTAATGAGGGGATTGAGGGTGAATAAAGTGAGATGCGTGTTGGTCAGTTCATCTATACATACATACATATATAGAAAACAAACAAAATAATGAATGCGAATTTTATTCAATGGAGAGAGCGAGAGTGAAATGATGTATTCGTCTAGGTTCAGTGAATAAAGGAATATATATGCTACAAAGCAACCTCTAACTAAAGTATAT